>JAVXUP010002469.1:0-129319 GCA_033070095.1 Escallonia herrerae | reverse complement strand
TATCCCACTCTTACTTTACTTGACTCCACTTCGACGTCCATAGGGGCTTTACTAGCCCAAGAGGTGGATTGGGTGGACCATCATGTTTATTACCTCAGCCGTATGATCCAAGGACATGAAGCCAATTACTCCAAGCTTGAGAAGCATTGTCTAGCCTTGGTATATGCCTCGCAGAAATTCAGACACTACTTTTTGGGCACTAGATCATACTTGTCACCGAGGCCCACCCACTCTGCTACATGCTAACTCGTCCCGCCCTGTCTGGGTGAGTTACCCACTGGCTGCTACTTCTGGCCAAGTTCAGCCTATCTATCAAGAATCCTACAGCTCTACGGAGCCAAGCACTTGCAGACCTCTTGGCATTCTTCCCACGTCAACAGTACAAACCAACCTCGGATCAATTACCTGGGGAGGAGATAGTGCTGATCATCGACATAGATGAATTGTGGATGCTTGAGTTTGATGGATCAACCACCAGCAAAGGTCCTAATGGAACACCCCTCCAGCAAGGTGGTGTCAGCATAGTCCTTTAGAGCCCAGATGGTGTTATCACCTCCCTATCCTTCAAGCTTGCATTTTCAGTGTCTAACAACGAAACTGAGTATGAGGTGCTCGTTACTGGCCTCATGTTAGCCATCAGTATGGGGGCTAAGTCATTGTGCGTAAAAGGAGACTCAAACTTGATTATGAAGTTGGTTGATGAAGAGTTCGCAGCCAAGGATCCAGCCTTGGCACCTTATCTTGCCTTAGTGTAACCCTTGGAAGGAAGACTCAGCCATGTCCAGTATTCACAACAGGTGCCATAACGGACATGAGGACAGCTTGGCCACGATTGTGTCATAGATAGAAGTTGATGGTGAACAGCGGATGCCAACCATCATCAAGAGGACAGAACCATGCACAACTTTGAATCTAGTCCCGAATGACACTACCTTAGACGATTAGAGGCAGCCAATTATTGACCAGCTTAAGGCACCATCTCTTGGTTATACCTCTACCTTCCCGAACTTTTCGATGTTGGGAGTTGTCTTGTACAGACAATGTCCCGGAGGCACTTTAGCCAGTGTTTAGCACCGAAATAAGCAAAGCAGAAACTTCAACTCGGCCATCAAAAGTTTTGCAGCATCGACGATCCCCCTTTATACCATCGCTTTCAGCACATGGGCCTCTTCTGGCCATCTATGGCCAAGGATGCTTCCGAATGCCTATATGCGCCAGACAACGCGGAAGCTCTCGTGATCAACGTCGAGGGTGATTGGCACTAGCCTTTCATCCAATACTTATCATATGGAATTCTACCACCTGACTGCAGCTTAGTCCGGTCTATCAAATGAAAATCGATCAGATATTATATGATAGAAGGCGAGTTATTTCTCAAAGGTTTTTCAGGGTGCACCCTGTGATGCTTGTAAGGTGCCCAGGCAATACAAGTGATCAACGACGTGCATAATGGGGATTGCAGTGAGCATCAAGGCTCTCAAAAGTTGTACATAGAATTGCTAACATTGGGGTAGTACTGGCTGCCTATGGAGTCTGACTCCATCTCCCAAGTCCGACACTGTGAGCCTTGTTATAGGCACGTCGACAAAATGCATACGCCAGCGTCCGATCTTCGCATGATACTTGCACCTTGACCATTCCATTCTTGGACTCCCGACCTTATCGGCCCCATACATCCGTCGCCCAGAGGTCAATATGGATCATGGTTACAACTGAACGCTTTACAAAGTGGGTCGAAGCCATACCTCTACAGAGAGCCACGGGATGAGTCATTTCTAACTTCTTGTGCGGCCACATCATCTGTCACTTCGGCATCCCCCAATGCATCATGTTTGACAATGGCAATTCGTTCATCAACAGGGAGGTTTGAGCTCTTATGGAAGGGTACAATATTAACCATGCCATATCAACTCCTTACTACCCATAGAGAAATGGTCAAGCTGAAGCCTCCAACAAAACTCTGTCCGCGTTCTGTCATGGATGTTTCATAACTAAGTTTGGCACTTTGGGCTTATAGAACTTCTGGACACACATCAACGAAGGCCATGCCCTTCTTCCTCGTCTATGGGGATGAGTGCGTGGCACCAGTCGAGATTACAATCGCCTCAGCCAGACTCTCCTTATGCATCAGTCTCGAGAAGGAAGAAACCAGAATGATGGCCCTTGAGGGTCTCGATGAAAAAAAGTCAATGCCTTGCATCGAATAAGGAAGTATCATGAATAGCTTAAGCAAGTCTATGGGAAGATAGTTAAGCCACAACTATTTGCTAAAGAAGACCTCGTTCTCCAAGCCGCCAAGCACATATGTGCCAACATGTTAGTCCCCAAGTTCACACCAAATTGGGAAGGCCCTTTCCAGGTGCATGCAGCTAGAGACAAAAGCTCATATCTCCTGCTCAACCCCAACGACGGATAGATCACAATCCTTATCAATAAGCACTACCTAAAGAATTATTATGCCTAATCAGTTACAGATTGTTCCCCCCAGCCTAACCCGCCCGAAGCTTAGAACACTTGAACACATAGCATTTTTTGTACATGCATACATGTTTATAGACTTGTAACTTTTGCTGATTATTACAAGTTCTCACTTTACTCATGTAACGACATATTTACATGCAAATATTATTAGTGCAAAATCATTCATTCACCTCAACTACGGTATGCAATGCATAATTTTTTTTATTTTCACCCATGTTGACTAAGTAACCTGCTATAGGCGGCGAGGGGGAATACCAATGGGAAGCCACATAAGTACAACAAAAGATAAGCATCACACCACAACAAGTACAGGTGCAAAGGAACCATACGATCGCAATATCCATATCAGCAAAATATATACAAATCAGAGGTTCGTAGGCCATTACCGGACCCAATGGCTACAAGAAAATGCAAAGTACAAGATACCTAAAGCAAGGGAGCAAACATCACTCTAGTAGGATTGGAAGTGTAAGCCTCCGATGTCTGTCGCTGGGACTGCAGATCAGACCATCTGCCATCCCACTCAGCACGCCGCCTCTCTACCTTGCCCGTCGACCCTCCACCTCGATCAGCTGCTTTTTGCCTCTGCGAGCTGGGTCCGTATCTCTGCCACCCTTGCCTTTGTGCTCTCTCGGGTCACCTCCACCTCCTTTGCATCAAGGACCCACCGCTGACTCTATAAAGCCACCTCTTGAGCCCCTATAAGGGTAGCCCCGCTGCTACCTCGACACTCTAACCCCTCGATCTGATGTAGTCTGCCAACCAGTCTTGCTAGAAGCCAAGAGACATAAAAAGGCATAAGGTCAGAAATAAAATGTGATATGACCTCGGAAGTCCAGCCTAATGCCGGCACTTCGCCAAACATCACCAGCCAATCCACTAACGCGGTATACGTTGCCTTTGAGAATACTGTGCCTTACACACTAATAGGCCCAACAAAGGTCTACGGATGTCCCGCCATGATCATCTCCAATCGGTGCACTACTGCAGCAGATAATCTAACACCCTTCCAGGGTGTCCCATCCACTTGCCCAACTGAGGACCCGTCGCTAGCATCACCAACCCTTGTACCTTCATCATTCGCTGACCGCGCGTCAACAGTAGCAGAATGCATCGCCAAAAGAGCATCATCAGCATCTACCATAGACCCTGACAATGTATCTAGAAGAGGCTCTGCAAATGGATGGAATAGGTGCTTCCTGCTATGGTGATAGATGTGTAACTACTGTAGGCGTAGCTGCCAACCCATCACGAGCCCCTGTCGGAGTATCTGGCTCTCTACCAGTCCACCAGTCATCCCCCACAAACATCTGAGAGTCACCCATCCGGCCACCGAACAATACCTCGATAGTTTTCACTGAGATAGGCGACGGACTCGAACGACTGTCCGGCTCCACAATATATCCTCCTGCCTGCTCCACCACCTCGGCCTCTTCGACGGTCTCACTATCCATAGCCTCAACCTCATCGACCGCCTCAGCATCCATCCCCTCGACCTCGTTAGTAGCTACCTCAGTGTCTTTGGCTGTACTGTCCGACTCACCATTAGCATCAGCATCTGCGTCATCGAACCCCTGCCAAGCAAAAAAAAGGGATCTTAGAACACAACTAATACGATAATCGGCAATTGTACAAAGAAAGTGAAAAGTAAGCGTAACCTCAGAGTCAAACTCCTCCAATACCTCTAGCGGACTCTTCGGCCTGAGTCCGCCAACTGCTGAAGAACCCTTGCCTGCCTGATGTGCTCTCGCTATCGTCCCAACCTTCAATGTCAAAAGGGGACCCTCGTTGATATTTGGCACCCTTCTTTTCACCACCCCGTCGCCCGGTGTCATCCCCTACATCCCTCTTGTACTAACAACCGAGACATCGGTAAACAATGCGGACATGCCAAACTGCCTCACGACCTACGGTGATAGCAATCCCAACCCTCTGTCACCAAAATAGGCATTCACCCTCTGCCTGTCGGACAGCGCCTGCGGTAATCACTCCTTCCTCACTCACTCCTACCATCTCGCATACTCCACTGTCACTATCCCAGTCAACAAGGTACCAGGTCTCCTCCAATCCTCTGTTGGCGATGGCCACGCTCGTGCCTCCTCAAGCATAGTATATTGAAAAGGCCATTTTAACATCCCAAGGACTAGCATAGCCAAATGGGGCTCTAGGTCGTAACCAAAGGCCAATGATAAATGGTCAGGACTATACCTCGCTACCAAGCACCTCGTCATCACCGGCTTCCCGCCGTCATCAGTCAGTACAGGGAGCCACCCTAAGAAGTAGGCCATTAACGGGGACACTTGCAAATATGTCAAATCAGCCCTCCTATCCAGCCGTAACCTAATGTCCTGCATATGTATCCAAGGAGAAGTCTTATACGAAGAATACATATCAACACGGGCAAGGCACTCATCTCGCATGTCAAATAATGTCGCCAACTCGTACTCGGGCTTCTTCCTTCCTGCCCAAGCATAAAACGACCACCATTTTACCAGAGCAGTACCTCCCGAGACGGCCTGCCCAGGCATGTCACTATACCCCTCCTTGGTGACAGATGTGCCAAAGGATACCCTACAGGTCGATAATCAATATAACACTCAAATACATATCTTTGTAAGAACATCCAGTCCACATAGGTTGACACCTGATATCGCCAATCAAACCTCTGCACGTCATTGGAAAACTGGTTCAAACATGAATAAAGTGTACCCAAATATATGGGAGCCTAGCCAACGCGATCGCCCCTCGCCATCCTAACAGCAAGAACACCTTCGGGGCAATGCTATCAGGAGCCCCCTTAAATACAAACCTACAAATATAGACAATACAACACCCATTACGACCGTCCACCCTGTCCAGAACATAAAGTGCAATGCATGATTGTATGATTACAATAACTTCTTAAAGCATGAAAAAAACTTTCTAAGTACAAGATTCGACATGTTACACATAAAGGACAACATAGATGCAACATACAAGCAACGCAGAAATGAAGATAGTAAAAATGCGTACCTCAACAAGAACATGGTGAGAAAGGCCATTAACTCATATCTCTCGTCCCTATAGCAGGGACCCATGTGGAAATCGGCTTCCGTTACTAACTTCTGCCTCGGTCGTGCGACCGCCGTGCTGAAAAAGTGTTTGATCTACCCGTTATACGTGTCCTGCTAGTTACTCTTCGTCTGCATCGCCTTGACAACCAATCGCTCCTGTGTTGTCAACTGTAATGTACAGGCATCCTCCGTCCCGTGCATAGGCAACCCGATCAGCATCACCATATCCAGAAGTGTCGGGCCTATCTCCCTAAACTTAGTGATGAAAGTGTGCGTCTGAAAACTATATTTAGAGAGCAGTAATGTCAAACCACTCATATCCCTTACTGGATCAACCCTCTTGAAAGTCACCTCACAACTGACACAAGACCTAGTGCCTTCAACCTATCCACCCAAATTGAGTGCTCCAACATGTAAGTGCACTAAAAATTCCATGCCACCAGCATCATATTATGGCCTTTGAACACCACAGGCGACCATGGTATATCCTGTCACTCGGCCAGTAAAACCGACAAGTACCTCGGCGACATCACAAGGGTAACCTCCCAGCTCGACGCGCGAACGTACGGTGATGCACTCATCGAGCTCTCACCCTCGACACCCCATCGACAAGTACCCCAAGGCACTAGAAATTCCCCATCAACGACTCGCTGACCCAACTCTCTCCATAGCTCTTCGGGCGGCCAACTAAACACTGCTTCCTTTGAAGTCAACAACACATTGCTCTTACTCGATTATGAATCATAACTTTTGACTCCACCATCATCAAAACTCAGAGGTAACCCTGACATCTTGGCACGACACCCCGCGAGGACCGTGGTTGGCCAATCGTTCCACCCTGAGGTCTAGCACTCTGCTTCCTCCTTGTCTTTGTTAATGCTCTGCCGGTATTATCTCTTGGACCCAACTACACGGCACAGTGCGCCCCACGACCAACCTCAGCCTCAACCCTATGGGCCCCTCCTTCTCTCCCTTCCCTTCCCTTCCTCCTCGCTCCCTTCCCTTCCCCTCACCCCCTTCTCCCTTCCTCCCCTCCTCTTTCCTTTCCCCCTTCCCCTATCCGCTCCCCCGATCCTCCCTGCTTCGGCCATATGGCCTTGGTAGACCTCGGCCTCACAGCCTTGGTCGGTCTCAGCCAGGCCGAGGCCAACCTCAGCCACGGCCTTGGTCGGCCTCGGCCGTTCCTCCTCCCTACTTCCCCTTCTCCCCTCCAATCGCTCTTGCCAATTCCCCCTCTTGCCTCAGCCTCAGCATGGAGCCACTTTGCCCATCTCCTCTTCTCCCTTTTTGCATCCTATGTGCTTCTTGTGAAGTCCTCAATCTCACCATAGGTGAGTCTTCAAGCTTTCTTCTCTCATTTCTTTCCTCTCCTCTCTCACACAAAGTCTTGAAAGACTCCTCACCTACCACCACCCATTTAAATTGTAAAATCTATTCCCTCAAAAATGCCAACAACTCTTTTTTTAAGCATGTTATCCCATTTCACACTAACATTTTTCTTTTTTGTGCTATCACTGTCAGAAACGACATCAGAAATTTTACGTCATTAATGTAGCCGTTACCAAAATTTTCTCGCAATCTCATTTTTTGATACGACTTTCACGCTACAGTCTTTTTTTGCGTTACCGCTAACAGAAACGCATGTCATGCTTTTCAGCGTTACTTTTTTTCTTCCGCTATCAAAATTTTTTCACTACCCATTTTTCTAGATATAAAAAAAATAAAAAATTCCCGCTTATGAAAATACTCACTACTGTCGCATCTGCTAACACATTTGTTACCTTGACATGTCATTTCATGTGATGATGTTTATGCGTGCAGTGTCCTCTCGAGTCGCCCCTCCACCCACACCACACGCAGGGGGCTTATGTTCCCAATCCATTCTGGTCGCACTCAAGGGCCTACTGGGGGTCCCGTTTTGTGCGACACGTCGACACGGTCAATGGTTAACTTTTTAACGCATTGAACTGAACAAGATACGCACGCCTAAGTCACGGGCATTCTGCACTTCGTGAGCAATTTTAGCGCCAATTTTCTTACTTCAGCGCGACTCATGGAAAGCGTGCTCGTCACCTTTGGCCTCCCCTTTCACACGTTCACTTCTCTTCATGGGGTCTTGCTTCTTCGCGATGCCAGCCATCGCCCACGCGCTGACCCTATGACGTCCGTTGCCCGTGACGACTCGCCAACTCCTCGACATCCACAGTCTGCGACACCATACTGATTTCGTGATGCCTATCACCCATGTCGACTCGCCGACTCCGTGATGCCCGTCCCTCGTGCCGACTCTGTGACGCCCATCACCAGTGTTGACTAGCCGACTCTGCCCCTTGGCTTACTATCACACTATCGTGCCCCTAGCATGATACACACTCCACCGCACCATGCGCCACTTCCGTCACACGTGCCCTGGCACTATGTATTATCTCATGACAGGGGTCGCCGAGCCCATGCACCACTTTCATGACATGTGCCCCTGGAACCAGGTTATATCTCGCGACAGGGGTCGCCACACCCATGCGATACCTTCATCACATGTGCCCCTAGCACCAGGTATTATCTTACGACATGGGTCATCGCGCCCATGCTCTAAATTCGTGTCTCATGCTGTTGGCAGGCGCCCATGCACCACAATTATGTCTCTTGCCATAGACACCTGGCCCATGCACCACAATCATGTTACATGCCCTCGGGCATGACACTCATTCACCACACCATGCGCCCCTGACATGGATGTGGAACATGCTTTGACCCACTCTCTGAAGTGTGCAACATTTTGAGGGGCTCCGCTCGTAGTGCTCCAGCAAGAGGACCCTTTACAGCGAGATAGGCTTGCTACCACAGAAGCTATCACCTCCTGGGGTGACTTGCATGACACTATGCATGCCTGAGCTGCAACCATGTTAATTTACTTTATCAGTGATTATTAGGTGCCTCGAGGATGATGACTCCCGGGTCGCTCCGAGACTGGAGCAGGTCTTCGGACGGCATCGCGCCTAGTCCGCCTGGCAGTTGGGCATATAGACCTTTCCTCACTGCTGTCAAGTTCTCTCCGCGTCTCTTTGATGCACCCTTGTGGGATTCAGTAAGGGCTTGGACCAGTGGCAAGGGCAGCGAGCTTACTCTGATCATGATGATGCTGTGTGGTTAGTCTTCTTAGACAGGTAGACCGACATTGTGTGGGGTAGGCAGCACAAAGGAACCGATAGTCCAACAGAGAATCAGTATTTTTGGACCCCCTGGTGACGTGTCACTCCCAAAGGATGCCATGTGACAATTGATGACAGGCATACTGTTGCTTGTAAATAGAGCACTTTGTGATTCATTCAAGGACTTTTGCTCATTTACAAAATCATTTTCTCACTCTAGAACTCAAAGATCTCTTGAATTGAGAGAAATACAATTGGACATAATCTTGGACCTTAGCATTGGACCCTAACTTGGACTATCGACTACCGGCCCTGTTTGTCTCAGCCTTGTCTCCACAGCATTGCCACTCCTCATGGCCTGTCTGGGAAGCCTTGGTCTCTGCCCCTACTCCACCCTTATGTCTCTCATGTTGTACATTTGGCAGCTGACGCAGACCATATCCTCTGTGGCACCTCCACGTAGGTACGAACCTACTTTCCTTGGCATCAATTGGTCAGACAATACAAGAGATTACATGGTCGACTATGCTTTCATTTTTTTTCATCACGTATGGATTGCTTTTGTTACTAAGGCGCTGTTTGTTAAAGAAAACCACTTTCCTTAAAATGCTTTTTCAGATTTTTTGATGTTTTGCCGACTCAGTAGTAAATGGTCAACCAAAATTTTTCATGGTTAAGGAAATTTGAAAGCCAAACTTTCTAAAAACTTATTCCAAGTATGTCATTTCCTAGTAACATGCAAAACCCTCGATCTCTTAACTAGCTCATTTTTAGTCTTAACTGAATCTCTGAACTAGCTCATTTTTAGTCTTAACCATAGTCAAGTCTATCTTGGTTACCTTCATGTTCTCATGCCAATTTTTGCCACCAACACCACCATCTCATCAAATTTGCCAAAGGTTACTCCTCACAATTGAGGGTTGAGTTTCTTCAAACCAAAAACTGTACGTTCAATAACTTAAATCTTTAAAATGGTTATTAGGAAGTATTATCCAATGGTTAAATTGTAAGTTCAATAACTTAAATATTTAAAATGGTTATTAGGAAGTATTATCCAACTTCCATTTTGCTCGTTTTTGCAAAACCCTTTTGCAAAACAAGCAGGCATATGCATTATTACTTGGTATTTCACAAAAAATTTAAACAAAATTGGGTGACTAACCTCACTCTTTCTAAAGTATGTAAAATCCATAACACCATTATTTCTATGGTTAAGAATATTTCCTCAACATTTCTTCCTAGTTTTATAACTTTTTTGTGCACTTTGATGTTGTGTGTTGTTAATCAGCATAACTAATAACTTTATAAATTTTTTCCTTCATAAGTTAATGACCACATGAAATTCACATGCAATGCAACTAGTGCCTCTAACAGAAAATAAAAATGGACTTTCGGATAGAAGAAACTTTAATACTCCGTATTTGTTACAGAAGCTCTTAAAATATAACCCAAAAAAAAGAAAACAAATGTTAAAAGACATTCACAAGGACGTGCACTATGAATGCGGACACAAAATTAGAAAATGCATTTACCCATCGTTACTATACACAATATACAATTCGCGTCCCTCAACTAAAAAGTTCTTCATCTGAGAACTAGGGGGCCGTTTGATGGATTTTTTTTTTGCTCTTTTTTTTCAGTTTTAAAAATTGGAAAAAAATGAGATGTTTGGTAACTCTTTTTTTTTTCCAATTTAAAAACCCACTTTTTAAATTTTAGAGTAAAAAAAAAGATGAAAAAACTCTTTTTTTTCACTTTAATTTTTTTTGAGACCTCCACCACAATGCACCCACCGTCGGCAGCCACCGCCCACCGCTGCCTAGTAGCCACTGACAGCCACCTCCGGCCGCCGGCAACCACCGGGCAGTGGTGGGCGGTATCGCTGGCCTCCGGCATCCACCTCAGGCAGCCACCGCCCATCGCCGCCAGACAGCAACCACCGACAGCCACCTCCGGCCGCCAGCAACCACCACCGGGCGGCCACCTCCGACAGCCACCTCCGGCCGTCGGCAGCCACCATCGGGCAGCGGTGGGCGGTGGCCACCACCGCTGGCAGGAGGCCACCTCCGGCCACCACCGCCTGCAGCCACCTCCGGCCGCTGCAATCACCTCCGGCAGCCACATCGACAGCCACCTCCGGTCGCTGGCAGCCACCGCCGGCCGGCAACCACCTCCGGCAGCCATCGTCGGCGACTGCCGCAACAACTGCCGGCCGCCTGTCGGCGACCATCGTGGGCCACCACCGCTACCGCAAACCACCACAAAAAAAAAGTCAAAATAAAAGGGTTACCAAACATAAAAAAAAAAAAATTAAAAAAAAAGGTTATCAAACACTCACTTGTTTTTGTAAAAAAAAATTAAATTAAACTGATCTTTAAAAATTGACCACTGAAAAAAAAAAAAAAACTGTGTCATAGAGACCCTACCCTAGGTTTCGTCATTTCTCTTCCAGCTTTACTTTTGTTCTCCGATACTAGCAATGGACACTGGATAATGCTTCTAGGTGACACATACGTGGTGTCTGTCTTCTTTGAGTTTTGCTTTCCATTTTGATTTTCTGTGTTTGGGTTCTCTGTTGTTGGTAGTGGTGTTAGTTCTTCGTGTGGGGATGGCATCGAACAACTTTGATTCGGGTTATATGGATTCTCCAAATAGCCTCACGTGTTACGGTAGGTTGTTGAGTCTTGATCTAAAGGTCGTGAGTCGTCGTCGCCTGCTCTAGCCAGACACCTTAATTGGACGAATTTTTGACTCTCGCAAGTTCTCAGCAAATTTGATTCAGCACATCGTGGATAATTTTTGGAAACTGCAGGGATGTGGAATCCATTGGAGATTTGTGTATATCTTTAAATTTGCGGTTTAAACTGATATGGAGATGATGTTGCGTGATAGTCCCTCCAGTATCAGGGGAAATCACATTGGATTCAAGGGCGTTTCAAAAAGGTGTTCACAGTTTGCTACCACTGTGGTGTTCTTGGCCATTGTATTGATACTTACTCGATGTAGCTGCGGGTCGTGCATGACCGCCTTGAAATTGCCAGTCTTCGATACTCACCTGAAGATTGCATTACTATGCTTGCTTACCATCAAGAGTTGTGTTTCACAGCTACTTTGCGGGTTTTTGCCAACATGAGTGGGAATTGAACAACCAGATTGATTGTTATTGATGCTGCAGAATAATCTTACTCGGTGTATGGGACGAATAAGGGTTCAAGTGTCGATTCTAACTTTTTTTTCATTGTTGAAATGGATGGTTTAAGGGCGAATTTAACCAACTCTTCGGCCAGTGAAACTTCATCATGTTCTTTCTTATTAGCTGAAAGGGTGGGTTCTTTTTAAGGGTCATCGAAGGAAATGTGTGTGCTCGGTGAAGAGGATTCTAGGCTTATCGAAGCTGCAGCGGTGGCTGGAATAGCAATTGGAGACGATGATGACATGGCTCATGCTGACTCGTTGTATACGGGGTCCTATCTAGCATTACCACATGTGTTCGGCCTTCTGACTCAGTAGTAGTTTTACCATGTGCTCAGCCGTTGGCATCTTCTGGTCAACTACCTAAAACTATAGTTCATGCCTTATCTACTGGGTTTTTGGGGCAGTCTACCGAGATGGGGTTGCTTTATGGGGCCGCTCAGCTTCTCTTCGTAGGCTTTTCAAAGTGGGCCTGAAGCCAATCCTTGAATTTAAGAAGCAAGCCTGTGACAATATGCTAAATCCTTTAACTAGCTCAGACTGCCTTGATGAAGCCCAAGACAATATTTCTCAGGGCTTTTCCTCTGTGGATATGCAGATCCCATTTATTCAATACGGGTCTCATCTCTTCCGTTAGGGCAATCACGATGCAAAGGCTGGACCTTCTCGACAACCAAACAATTGGCTGACTCTTCTCACTCACTTTTGCGGTCCTTTGTTTTGAGAGCACATGACTTTCTGCCCTTAGATTCTAGTGATGATTGCAAAATCAATTGCCCGTCCAATGAAGATCCTTTACTTCTTGCATGTGACGAACGGCTGGAGGAAGTCCTTCGCAGTACCTGGGTTTTTTTATCAGGTCAACGAGTTGTATCTCTCTTCTTCCTCGTCGTTGTCATCCTTCACACAATTGTCAACCAAGCACAAAGATTAAAGCTCAATGGGTTCTTGCAAAAAAATACGAACCTCGGCCTCTTTGGCGAATATCACTACGGAGTTAACTTCGCGCAGTCTTAGTTGCTCTAAAAAATTCCACTCTCAGGTTTTGTCTTTTGATCATGAACGAGTTTGAAACAATTATGTGATCCCCCCTGGGATCATGATGCTTATGTCGGGATGATTTCCCATAATCTTGATGATTGTGCGTGCGGAGGGCTCTGCCTCCGGTTCAGATCAGTTAGACTTCTTGAGTTCAAGCTCTCTTCAGTCCACAGATTCTCACAAACGGGATAGAATTACGGATTTGGATTTGATTGCTGAGGGCACTTTCAAGAAGCTTCGCTCACTGTCTTTACTTTCTTTGGCCACATCTACAGGTTTGTCTTGTCCGAGCAATCCTGTTCATTCTAATGATTTGTAGCTATCTATAAATTTTGATATGTCTACGGGCTATCTATCTCATTGCCTGCTTTGTCGTATCTTTGATCTAGTTTCGCATTTGCCTTTGTGTTGGACTCGGGTTAGTGGGTTTGCTTGGCCTTTTTCGCTGACTTGTTTAAGGGCTTGACCAATCATGGGTGGCCTAATAAAGTTATTTTGCTGGAAATGTGGAGACCTGGGTCAGCCGGCCACGGTTTGAACAACCTCTAATTTGATCCGTAAGTATAATGTAGATATCATTTTTCTGATGGAAACCAAGATGGTAGTCTCTCGAGCCGCTAATTTGTTTCGGTTGCTAGGTTTCTTAAATTTTGTTGGAGTTGATCCTGTGGGTCTGAGTGGGGACTATGGTTGGGTTGGTTAGCTTTTACTCCTTTGATGGTTGGGGTTGTGCATACGAATTTTATTTTAACTTCCTTAAAGGGTTGGATGGACTCCTGGTTTACCATGATTTTTTGTATGGCATCTCCACGTCTCTTCTGTGTCACGATTCTTCAATTTTGTCTCCTCTTCGGGAGCCTTTCTGTATTTGTTGGATTTTAGCAGGTTTTGTCCCCCTTCTGAAAAGTCTGTTTCTCATTCTTTTCTCAGGGATTTTATGGAATGCATTGGGTTGTCAGATGTGCATTGGGAAGGCCCTCTGTTCACTTGGGTCCGTGGATCTTCCGAGTTGGATTTTCTGTACGAGAAATTAGACCCGGTCATGGCCTCTCCAAATTGGATAGTTCATTTCTCTCATGCAATTGCTAGTAATCTAGTTATTCAGCGTTTTGATCGTGCTCCTATCCTTTCTCACACTTACCCTCAAAGGAATAGATATCACTTGCCTCATCACTTGCCTCATCATTTTGAGGCAATGCAATTTAACTCCCCTGAGATTTTTTAGGTTATTCGCAACGTTTGGCTTTCCTCGTCCTTTGGTTCCCCTCTATCTAATTCGTGTCAAAATTTAAAAAGGTACTTAGGGCGGTTAGACACCGGAGTAAATCTATTTTTGGGTTGTTACAAAGTTAAATTACCGATGTTCAGCAGCAGCTATTAGCTTTCCAGACTGAATCTTCTATTGCGCACTTAGGTAGTTTGCAGGAATTTTCTCTTCGGTGTAATTAGTTAGATTTCCTGTTGAACTGTGAAGGAGTTTCCTGTGCCTAAAGAGCAAAAATTGATAGATCAGAGCAGGGTGATCACAATACTCGCCTTTTCCACACCTCAACTGTCATTCATGGGCGAGCAAATTAGATTGTCTCTCTTAAAGATGAAATGGGCTAGTCATTTCTGATGAGATTTACATTTGTGGTTTGGGAGTTGATTATTTCTCTAATATGTTTTCTTTATCGACGCCTTCCTCTGCTAATGTGAGCTCTGTTCAGCTTTTCCTGAGTGGATTCTCGTTTCATTCATTATTTGGTACTCAAAAATATGCTCTTTCCTAAGCCTTCACTCCTAATAAAATAAAAAAGGCGAGCTCTCAGTTGGGGGAAATGAAAGCACTTGGACTTGATGGTATTCCAGCTCTGGTCATTCAGTGTTGTTGGTCTTTCATGCCTCCCCTGCTCACTAGAGTTGTCTTGCCTTTTCTTAGTTCTGGGCTAATGCTCCTTAAGGCAAATTGAACTTTCATCAGTTTAATTCCTAAGAAAAATCTTTCAAAAACTCCTGCTGATTTCAGACAGATAAGTTTAATGAATGTGATTTATAATGTAAACTCTAAGGTGCTTGTTACGCGAATGACACCTGTCATGGGTGAAATCATATCCCCATTTCAAAATGCTTTTGATTCTGGCGTAGTTTTTAGATAACATTCTGCTTGTTCGGGAGCTCACTGATTGTGTTCGAAGGCGTAAGCAAGGCAATGTTGTTCAAATTGCTTTGAAATTAGATATGAGTAAGGCTTTTGATTGAATTAGCTGAGATTTTCTCTTCGAGGTTTTCCTAAGCTTTGGTTTTCGCCAGTCTTAGGTGAATCTTATTAGTCAGTGTGTACTTCGGTTACTTATTTGATCCCGTTTAACGGTGCACCTACCCTTCCTTTAAACCAACATGTGGTATTCAGTAAGGTGATCCCTTACGACCCTTTTTATTCATCCTTTGTTATGAGATTCTATCCACGGGGCTTATCGATGCTGCGCATAACAAGAACATAGTCGATATTAAGGCACATAAAAATTCACCGCCTATCACACATTTATTGTATGCTGACGATGTATCTGTCTCTGATCCTCAGAGGGACATGGTCACTCAGATTATAGCGGTTAAACAGGTGTTGATGTTGTACTATTCGATGTTTGGTCAACTCATTAATTGGGATGAGTCTAGTCTGATAATCAGTCCCAATGCTTCTTTAACAACCACAAATCTGATTCAGAAGGAGTTTGAATTTGGATATTCTTGACCACAAAAAGGACATCTTTTGTTGTATCGTCCAATGTGTTCAAGACAAGTGTTTGCACTGGTTGGGTCTCCTTCTCAATAAAGCGGCTAGGGCTACAGTTATTAATTTTGTTCTTTCATCCCTCCTTCACTATATGTCGGTGTATAAATCCCCAGTGTCTGTGTGCTCGCAATTGGACCAAATTCTCATGCGTTTTTGGTGGTTGGGTGATGCAACATGAAAGTTTATTCATTGGTTTCCTAGTCGACTTTTGTTTGCTAAAACAATATGGTGGTTTAGGATTCCGAAATTTTAAAATTTTGAACCAATCTCTCCTAGTTAAATAGACTTGGAAATTGTTGGATAATCTTACTAGCCTTCACCTCAGGTTCTTAAAGGCAAATACTATACTCATAGTGATTTTCTTCGAGCTAGGAACCCCTGATAGGGATAATGGATTTAGCATAGTATTCTAGTGGGTCAGAGGGTGCTTAAGGGTGGAGTACAGTGGCTTATTAGCAATGATCAGTCGATTTTTGTTTGGATGCATTTGTGGTTAGGGGTGCAACTTGGGCCGGGCAACCGTGGACAACCCGTGCGAGCCCGTAAAAATTTGGGTATGGACTTACTTTTATAGTGACCATGATGGATGTTGACTCAAAATTTTGGGCCCGTAAAAAATATGGGCCGGACATGGACATATTTAGTGTATGTATGTGTGTGTGTATTTAGTGTATGGGCCGTCCAGCCCGTGGGAAAACCAGCCCGTCTAACTATTATATAATATAAATTATAATATATTTAGTGTATGTATGTGTGTGTATTTATGTTACAATATATTTATTTTGTTTATTTTAGTCATTAAAAATCATGGATCATATAAGTTTATGCAATCTCAACCGTCAAACTCTTAACCTAATAGAATACAATTTCTTTTTCGTATTTTCTGAACTCTCAACCCCCACTTCGACAAAGTTAAAACATCAACGCCAAAAGTATACTTATATTCTTGTCTTATTTTTTTGAACTAGGTTGAGCGACGTTCCCACTTTTCATTCATGTTTAGAGATCTTTGAAGACTTTATTTTTCCTATTTTATTTCTTATTATAGAATGAGAGACTCTTGTCTTTTTCTCTCTTATTTTGTCCCAAATATTTGTTTCCATGCTTATATTTAAGTTCATTTTGAGACTTTAATTTACTTTATTCATTATCATGAATAAATATTAGAGTTCGATGGTCAATGATATGTTTTGAGATCGTTTTAAAAAAGGTAATTCATAACCATGGATAACCCGCGGACAGTCCGTGTCCAACCCATGTCCACCAAAATTTTGATGGGCTTGGCGTTGACACATATTATTTGGCCCGTAGATGGGCTGGGCTGGCCATGGACACGACTTTTGGAGAGTGGGCTGGTCATGGTCTGACCCTTGGGCCCGTCCAGCCCGCCCAAGTTGCACCCCTATTTGTGGTTGTCGCAACTAGATCCTGATCGGTTACAGTTTCTTTGCACCGAACAAAATGAGAATTATCACATCTCTGATTTATTAATTTCTAATTCCACAAGTTGGATATAAGGAAGTTGTTGTACACTTTTCCTTCAGTAGTTGTATCTATTATTCTACGTCTTCAGGTTCAGAGCTACTGGTGTGCCGGATTTGTGTTTCTTGCCTTTTGCTAAGAATCGCCGTTTCTTAACTAAGCCAGCTTATAATCATCTAAAAATATTGAAAAACCTTTATTGTCCTCCTATTCATTCCTTGCCTACTAGTGTCTTGCGCAAGGTATGAAAATTGCCAATTGCCAATTCCCAAGAAGTTGAAATCTTTCTGTGGCAGTTTTTACATCTCCGTCTTGCAGTGTCCTTTGCTCTTGTCACACGGAAATATGAGATTTCTGACAAATTTCCACTTTGTTTGTCGCAACCAGAATCACAACATCATCTCGTCATTGAGTGTAGTCGTGTGCGGGTAGTGTGGCTCCAGTTCTTTGGTTTCGCCAATGAACCTCCTGCGACTCCGTTTAGAGATTGGCTTGTCAGAACCTTGTTACGATCGGTCTCTGGTAAAAGTTCTTATCTTTTTTTATCTTGCAACAATCATAGCTTTACGCTGCAATATTTGGTGTGCAAGGAACACATTTGCTTTCCAAGGTGAAAGGTTCTTGCCCTCCACCATCGTGGCTCAAACACATACCCTGCTGTGTACCATCAGAGTAAACCCTCGCTTCTAGCGACAACTTCTGAAAATCAGTTCTCGTGAGCCTATGCCAATTCCATAATGTTCAGTGCAATTTGCACATTTTATTATCCGTTAATTCCTATACTGTACTCTGACCTTTGCGTGTGGCATTTTCCGCGGAATGCTGTCTTCTGTGCAATTTCTACTTCTCGATCCACTCCTTACTCGAATGACTCTCCTTTTAATCTTATTACCTCACAGTCACATTTTTGGTTTAAGCTTGGTGGCTTTCAATTCTGATTGGAAACCTATGACTTGATTGTGCCTGATGCATTGAGTGCAACTTAATAGGCTGTTTTATTAGCTATTGCATGATTATCAAAACAATTATATTAGCATATTATTCTTCTAGTCTCTCACTTAAAATTAATCATGCAGATGCAAGCGCCAGCTCCGAGCACTAAGTTGTTCCAAGAACTTTTGTATAATGTATTTAACAACATATCGCCCAAGGCACGGAGTGTGTTATGCAGTTATCATCGGCCATGACATCTTTTACTTGTTCCTCGAGTATAGTTATGAGACAAAAATGATTTGAAGATGTGCGGTCTGTTGTACCTTCCTGAGGCTCCTATGGATGACAATATGTTTTGCTCCTTAGTCAGTTCTCATGTTAGATGACATGTTTGTAATCTTCTTTTCTTTCTTATTATTTTGTAATCTTCTTTTCTTTGCAGCTGCTTTCTCTGTATATGGTGTATTCTAAGTACAGCCACAGTCTTGTGTTTTGTGTTCGTTTGGTATATATTTCTTATTTTTCTAAAAAAAAAAAAAAAGAGGTCCCTCACGGACCCGTTACAAAATTGGCGAAAAGAAATAATCACCCTCTTTAATTTTATTTACGTAAAATAATAATAAAACAAACTTCTCTCCAGTCACCTCCTCCGCCGTCATCCACCACCGACCCAATCCACTGCCACTCCCATTATTTATCCCTACCGCCATAGTCGCCCCCACATCCACTGTAAGGCACAACTAAGCTCTCTATTTTTGCTTCTGACTCTTGAATTGCTACAAGACGAGGAGGATTGCTACTTTTTTGCCAAACGCGCCCCGCCGCGCTGAAATTCACCTGGGCCGCTTACAACTCTCTGTCGACGTCGTATTGAAAGCATCTCAACAACATTTCTTGACTTTCTGCTGCTGCTGCTGCTTTCTCACTCTTCCATGGTTGAAGCACCTCTCTTTCTTTCTCTGCACCACTTGCACACTATGCCTAATTCGTTGAATTTGTGCCAATCCTTGCTGTTTGTTCAAATTTGCAGGCACAACAAAAACAACAAGATGCGTCACTGGACGATTGCCTGAAGCTACTGAAAGGAGAGAGGGACGAGCAGCGCCTAGCCGGTCTTCTTCTGGTGACGAAGTTCTGCAACAAGGACGACCTCTCCTCCGTTCGCCGCATTTACGATGCTGTCGGCGATAACTTTCTCCACCGTCTCCTCAAAACTGGTAATCAATGAATTTTCTCTTCGTTTGGCACTGAATTGAGCTCAAAATTTTAATCTATTGTTTGAAGAGTCAAACTTAGGGCAGAAATATTGAACGGAGTCAACGTTTGTAGGTTAGACTTCTATTCCAGAAATTCGCAAAAGAGCGGGGGACAAATGTTGTGAAAGCAGAGGGAGTGCTTTTTTAGTTTATTTACTAAGCATGTAAGTGATGGTTATGGTTAGTGCAATGCCTGTAACAATGCGCTTTCTGTCGCTAATGGGATTATACGAGAGGGATGAACGGCGTCTCCCTGGTCTCCTTTTGGTTTTGCAACAAGGACGACCACTCTGTTTACCGGATTAACGTTGTTGGCGATAACATTCTTAAAGTTTTACTCAATACCGGTAATCAATTTCCTCTTCATTTTCAGTTACTGTAACAGAAAGGCAAAACGAAGTAGAAAGTATCGACATGTAACGACTTTCTAGGTTATGCTGTAAGAAATAAGCAGATTAGACTAAGCAAAACTAGAGGAAGTGTACTCGATTTCGGGGGAAAAAAGATGCAAGCTTTATACTTGACCTAATTTCTAAGCATGTATTCGTTATGGCCCTTGCGCGTTGTGCAATAATAATAGGAAACACACTCTTTATCGCTAATGGGATAATACAAGTTTTCCGACTACGCTGATTCTGAGATTTCCTAGGATATATTTAGTACATGTGAATGTTGGCTATAGCTTGACTTTCCAAACGGTACTTGTGTAACCTGTGATTGCCAAAAAGTCAAAAGAAAAATCCGATGGAAAGAAGGGAGTGTCGCTTGAAATTTCTATTGTGGGGATGGGGAAGATATAAACTCAAATGAAACTTAACGTTTAGTTAGGTTGAATTTGATGTAGTAGGGTTTGGTTCATGAGTGTGTGAGAGAGACATAGAGAGAGCGTCTATTATTTTGCATCTTCATATGCAACGAGTGAAGATGAAATTATTATAAACTTTCGTCAAATCATCATCAGGTTGAGCGCTTGGTTTACCAAAAGGGATACAAATAAGCTTTCTGAACCTATGTGATTTTTGTTTTGTCATCCTGGACTGGACCATGAGCAATACCGATAGCTGTGCTGTTTATGCAAAACAATCTCATGGTCCTTCAACATGTATTACGGAAGCTTTGAAGGAGGTCTAAACCCACACGGATGTCCGATGGCTTTAAGTTCCTCCATGCTACGTAATACAGGTACTTCAAACTTGCTTTTCACTGAGTCAAAATTCTGGATGTGGAGTGCTGATCTTCTTGTAATCTGCATCAGTAAGTGCTTTTACCTACGAATCACTATGAAACAAAATTCCAACCCCTGGAGCTCATTATAAGTACTCCAAGATGTTTTAGAAAAAGCCTCCATGTGACAGTGGCAAAGATCATGCACGGACTGACTCACAGCATAGGGTAGTCGGATTGTATGGCCTACCACTTAAGAGTCATATCAACCAACTAACGAGTCTCATGATTCTCTCCTACTCAACTGTATCACCCACCACCATCCCAGGATTTATATTTGGCCTCAATATGAGTTGTCTTTTTCCAACACACAAGACTTTGCTACTGGATGCCACTTGCACATCTTGCTACTTCTATCGCCATAAATATGCACCCACATGTCCAGCCAGTAGATCAAAGTCCAACAAGCAACTGACATCCAACATATAACAGGAATTGCGGCTGGCACAAGAGTTTTGAGATTGAATATGATATACCACAAAGAATCCAGGCCAAAATTGACCACATCTCCTCTGAACCAGTGAATCAACGCCCAACAAGAACCTCACATTTAAGCTAACTGAATTTTGAGCCCCATGGAAGGGATTCGCATTAGAGCAGCAGCAAAAACAGCCATCAGGGTCTCGGGTTACCTCCAAGGAAAGCACCAGATTAACTCCTAAAATACCAGCAGAGACATCCCGAGGCTCTGTTCTGTTATCAAGACACAACTACAATTAAGTTTATCAAAAGGGAGTGGATAGAAATTGAAAGGACTATGCGAGTCACTGAAACATAGTGCTCTGAAACAGAGTCACCCTAATATTTTATTGTAAAAGAATTATAATACTTTCAGAATAAACAGAATGAGAGAAGAAAAGCAACTCTTAGCCTATATAACAGAGAAATCCAGAAATTATTTTTGAAGCTTACCAAAGTGGAAACTTATCTATTGACTTTTCAATCTGATCAGTGTTCTGATGATGTCTTCTCTTAGGCATGGGAAAAGGAAGAACAGGTTCCAGTGGAGGCGATAATTGGGATGTATATTTGCAATTGTCTGTCACAATTCTTGCTGCGTTTTCTCGAATTCCAGAGATTGCTTCTTCTCCAGATATGGTCTCAAAGATTCCTCTCATAGTGGAGATTATGTCAGAAGAGTATGGTTTTCAGAAAGATGATTATACCCTATATGCTGCATTATTTTACATTCACTGACCAAAGTTGACAGATTACAGAAGTGCATGCTGTATGCTCTTAAAATTTCAAACGTCAGTTGACGCGAAAAAAGTGGAACAAGTCATTCATGAATAATGGCATAAACTGTCATATATATGCAGTCCAGGTCACTTTGTAGTGCTAGGAGGGTCTTATAATGTCTCTTGGTACACTGACTGTATATTGTTTCAATGTACAGATCGGGCTTACTGCTTCTGGAAGAATGCTATGAATTTTTACTTTTGGTTTCTACCGCTAATGACGATGGAGTTAGAACATTGTATAAATCGGGAGGCATGAATGTGCTAGCTACTCATATGTCCACCTTTCCAGATGGTATACATTTTGCACTTTGGTTATGTACCTACTATATTTAGAATTTGTTTCTTATTCTGACATACATGCATAGAGAGAGAGTACTGAGGGAGGGTATGTTCTTATACTATCGTTTAATTAGCCTTTATTAATAACTTTGAAGTCCTTATATATTAGGGTGGTATTTAGATATGTGCTGACCAAAAAATTAAAGATTGAATTCGCGGTGAATTGCTGTCATTTTTCAATAAATTGCCTTAGCTTCATGGGGGCCCAGGAGGGCCATTGCTTAGTTTGATGGTGAAGTGCTCCAGGTGTCAAGAATGAGAATACGGGTTTGATTTCGAGAGCTGCCTCTTTTGGGCTAATAAGAAATACTTTAGATAGGTATACAGTACACTGCCAGCACCTTGCATGGATGGACCGCACTGGGTGTTTGCAATAAATAGCAACAGTTCTATGCACCGATTTCTAGTGGAGATGGAAATATATGTACATAAAAGCACGCCATAGTTTCTATTACCCTTATGTACTTTCTTAAAGCTTGAGGTAATATTCCGGTGCAGGTTCTCACGCTGTAAAGCTTGGGATGAGACTTTTTCAGTTGGTATTAAGTAAGCTGCCCCTCGAGGTTATTAACAGGGAATACCCAGCAGAGCTGTCAATGGTGGTGAGCCTATACTGGCAGCTATATAAATATACGACTTCATTATTTCTGAATGTCGAAGGTTTTGATTTTCTTACTTCACTACCTTCCTTCGGAAGGAGATTTTGATTTTCTTATTGTTTTAGGTGGCTATAATAGCAAAGCAATTTGCTGTGTTGCATGACACCCTGAAATTTGAAGCACTCCACCTACTGACTGCCGTTCTGCACTCAAAAGACTCTGTATGCACCTATCTTCATACTACTTTTATAGCATAGTATATGTTTTTGTCACTTTTATGGTCCCACAATTTAAATTATATTTCGAGTTTGATTATCACATTACGGTCTATTAGCCGGAAGGCTACTTTCGACAGTCTTAACGTGAGATTTGATATAAAAGTTTTCTTGTTGCGGACAAAGGCCTTGGTATTTGGAAAGCACCTTTCCAACATAAATCCTGCTAATATTGTGCTTTTTATCTCAGATGAAACAATTTTTTCCTAATATTCTCAGGCTCTTCTTGTTTTACAATGATAGGTAGATACATGAAATAAGTAGGTACGCTAGCCTAATAATGCCTGATATCTGGTTTTGTTTTTTGAGTACTCTGGCAAGCCGAGTAGCTTATTCTTGTGAGTGGATTTTTGTTTTGCTCCTATGTTGTCAGCTATCCTGCGTGCCTGATTGGGCATGTCCAATTGGAAAGGAATCGCGTATGTCTGCCCGTCTCAACTTTGTCGCAAATTTTTATGTTTTTTCCGAACTAAAATACACTGTGTTAAGTTACCATTTGCTCTAAAAGCTTAAGCTATTAGAATGGCCCAGCAATGTATGTCATGCTTAACACACTGAATTACCAAATAGTTAAGAAGGTAAGCTATTTACAAATTCCGATCTACCTTCATGCCTGTTTGCTAGTTATTTCTCGGAGCTTGCCACCACAGATTTATGTGACGGCCTTGGAAGTTGAGATAAATTGAGGGGACAGAACCCGGACCAGCTTGTTCCAATGCCAAAACTGTCAATTGGTCCAAAATCCGGTCGGGTCAAGGGCGTGTCAACCGTGATAGAACCGCCGGGTTATTCAATCCGGCATGGTTGGTTTCATGGTTGATACGGTGAACTTTCCTGACAAAAACTAATGAAACGAGACAGAAGAAAATCTTCTTGTTGATTCATACTATTTACTTTCCCCCTCTCTCTCTCCCCCTCTCTTCTTCTCTGTGTGTGTGTGTGCGCGTGCACAAGAGAGACAAGGTCACTTGCTAAAAGCTGTTACAAAAATTCCTCCGTTGTAAAGTCGGCTTATTTATATTGAAGCTTATTTTTTGTAAGTTGAACTTTTGTTAGCCTATACTCTATGAGGGGACTAGGCTCCTCTACAATACACCTTCCACCCAATACACAGCTCGATGATGGACACGTGGCAATTAAGCCCTTCAAAGGAATAGCTTCACCGTGTCATAAAGCCGCTAACTATGGTTAATGGATTAGCTTCTCATCACGGGCAGCACTCAACAGGCATCACCCAACTACCACCATAATGCTGGCTTGCTGTCCTCTTCACTATCACATCCGGTGCAGCTGCCAAACCTTTCTTCATATTATTCTTCTTGTACATCAAGATCTCTCACTGAAAAAAACACAACTTTCTACGTTTGTAGCGACCATAAAAATCTGGGAATCAAGTTCATAGAACAATTAACTGGTCAAAGATGAAAATTATGAAGTTAATCAGAATTTACATGGAACTTCGGAGAGGGGGTTGTTCAAGCTTAAATATGAAGTATTCGTAATTGTGAGTAATCCTGGTTCCCCTAATTATTAGTAGTTTATCATCATATTACCACCGAAAGGGAACAAACTGCGTTGATGGTAGACCCACTGGCGAGGACGGCGTCGATCAGCGTTGATTGGGGTGGAGGTGCCATCGGTGATGTTCGGTGAAGAGAGAGAAGAGAGAGAAAGGTTGTTGGTATTTAACTACTAACCACAGTTAAATTCCTCTGGGAGTAAAGCTAATCTGGGCATGAAGCCTTTAATTGCCACGTGTCAATCATCAGGCCTTGTATTGGGTGAAATTGGGCAGAAGGTGTATCAGAGAGGAGCCTAGTCCTCGATGAAGGTTATGACAATCACTCCATCCAATAGAGATGCTAATATCATTAACATGTATAGGTATATTACTATATTATGTTATTTTTTATACGTTTTTAATTATTTAAAAGGTCATTACCACTCAATCACAGCTAGCAAGCAGATTGAATTGATGACCCTTGATCTGGTAATTTTTCCCATTCTCTGAACGGTTGGGTTTCAAAACATTGCCTCTAATATGTAAATTTGAGCTTCCTCAAGGACCCAAAGCTTTCAGAAGATATCAACTTAGTTGTTTGATTTGTAATGCTTTTCTCAAAATTTATTCAGAACTTACTCGTGGAGATGGATGCTGGGATTAGAGAAAATCAACTTTTAGAACATACTTGTACTCCGTAGTCCAAGCTCTTTCTTCTACTAGTCACAAATCAGGGACTAATTTTGGTTTCTTCATAGTTATGTGTATTATTATCTAGCCAATGTGTTCCTTTTCTTGCAATATTGATTTCTTAGTTCTTACTTTGGGAACTCAACTAATAATCGTGTCTAACTCCTGACTCCTACCTATATTCTGGGCTTCCATCTCATATTTTGTTACCAACTGTTAATTGGCTTCCTTCAAATCCAGACTACAGATTTGAACTCAACGGCTATTTGATCCGCTAGAAAGTCATTAATTGTTTTTGCGTGCTTCTTGTTATTGTACTGAACTTACCTTGAATATGATTATGATGTCTACATGTTGTTTGCAGGCACCCGTGCATGATGCTCTTCGCTTAATGGAGAATGACATATGGTCCACTTATATACGCATTGGTGTTGTGGCCATTCTACAGAACCGTGTTGGTATGCTTGACTAGTCCCATTCATTGCCTAAAAAACAGCCCCTTCTAGTTCTAAGTTACAGCTTCTTTTGTGTTCAAACTATGATCTAGGCTATGCAATATGATTTATAAGTTACCCGTCGCTTCGCTCTAATTGCTTACGTGAGCAGTAAGAGCTTTAGTGGTGGTGCCAGGATTTATTTTGGCATCACAAGGTAGTTACCGAAAAACGAAGGCTAAGCTTTTGCGTTGTCTTTAGGTAGTGCAATCTTTATGTAGTCGTGATTTCATATCCAGTCCATGTCCCGACAGGGTCACTGATTATCATCTGTGTTATTGGTAGTGCAGCTCCTGCTGAAAGGCTTCAGGCTCTTATGCTGGCAGAGTCTGTTATATCTATTGTTGGTGAAGGGTGGCTAATTGGTCAGATGAACTTGCCTGATGCCCAAGACTTTATACCAGCTGACAGGTAGGTGATGCATGTTACGGTGTATAGTTTTTTATGCAATCTAGGGCTGCGGGAGAACTATACCTGAAAAGCTAGCAGTGCATGCGAGGGAACCATTGCCCTTTAAGCAGTGGCGGAGGGAAGGGGGTGGCACAGTGGGCAGGTGCCACCTTCACCCTTTGGCATTAACTAACTTTTGTATCGTGAGTCTCATATTAATGGTATTGTTATTTGGGCAAATTACACCTATGTCCCTGAGGTTAGGGTATAATTACAGGTAAGTACAATAGTTTGGACAAATTACACTTATGTCCGTTGACCAAACGGAATACAAAAATACATAACGGATTTGACAAAAAGACTTGAATGCCCCTGACTTTGACAGAAAATTTTTGAAATGCCACCCATCTCTCCTCTCCCCCAACTGCCCAACATATTGTGCAAACCCTCATTAGGGCAGGAAAAAAGGGGAAATTAGGAAATGGCAGGGGAGCGGGGGAAATGGCAGGGAGAGCATGGGGAGGTGGTGTAGTCACCAATCGCACCAATCCCACCACTGAGGAACTAACGCTGCCTCCGCCGCCACCTCACGGCAGCCCCATCGCCCTCATTGACGCCGCCACCTCCACGTTGCAGCCGTGGTCTGCTGGAAAACCACCTCAAGCTCTTTTCGTCGGAGCCCTCTTCTAAGTTGAAGACACCAATATCTTCACCACTGTAAAAATGGCGAAAGTGAACAGAATCCGGCTTATCCGATGGAAGTGGAGAGATGTCATCGATAAAAATGGCGAAAGTGAACAGAATCTGGCTGAGGAAGAAGATGCCGGTTGCGGCGCCGGCTTGGGTTGTGGATTTGAGGGTGAGTCTGGGTTGTTGCAGCGGCGCGGGTGAATGGGGGCTGTCGTGAGTCGTTGAGGCGGCGACGGGGTAAACGGCACTACTGTGAGTTGTTAAAGGGGCCGGCGATGGGGTGGGGAGGGAGGTGCCAGCGCCGGTACCGACGTGGGGAAGGGAGACTGTTTAAAACCCTAATCCCAAAATAGGATTCATCAGTGTTTCCTTAAAACCCTATTTGAAAATGAAACCCTAATTTGAACAAATGAAACCCTAATTTGAAAAATTAGGGCTTTGAAACCCCTAATTTGCAAATTAGGGTTTCAACAAAATCCTAATTTGTAAATTAGGGTTTCAAAAAAATCCTATTTTGCAAATTAGGTTTCTACAAAATCCTAATTTGTAAATTAGGGTTTCAAAACCCTAATTTGCAGATTGAAATCTTAATTTCAAAATTTTAAAATATTCGGTATATACAGTACAAGGGGTAGTATCGTCATTTTAAAAATACGTATTGATGACATCATAAAAAAGTACACTTTTTGGACGGAACCCTGACGGATGGACACGGCTGATACATTTTAAAACTTAATGTCCTTGACTGTAATTATACCTGACCTCAGGGACATAGGTGTAATTTGCCTTTGTTATTTTCATACCCCTTTGAAAATTGATAGCTTTCAATAACTTTTATGAAGCCATTGTTCTTTTGCAATAGACACAATTCATTCCAATCAAGAAATCCCAACACTTCAATGCATTTTTACTTTTGTCGCTGTAGATTATAGTAATATGTCTATTCTTTTAGGGATACTTTATTGACTTTGATAGTGCAGTGCAATTGCAGAGAATAGAATACAAATTTTATTTTTCAACACAATATTGTAAGCTTAATCTTTATTATTTTTGAACCAAACACGTTAAGGTACCTTTAGAACCTGGGTGCTCACCTTATACAAGATTTCTGGCTCCGCCACTGCCTTTAAGCTACATAAGCAAACCTAACTGATGGGGGACTAACAAGCCTTAGGCAAATTGGTCGCCGTTTGAGTCAACATAACAGATGTGTGATGCAGGACCCACAAGGATTGGGCACGTGGTGGCTCTAATATGCAAGTTGGGTTGTAAATGAACTCATCCCGGAAAGCTAGCTATCCTACTGAGGGCACCCTTTCCCTTATGAGCCCCAAATTGATCTTGGTGCCTAACCTTATTTAAGAGAACATTTTTCCTTATTAGTTGGCTTTATGATATACAACTCATGTTGCTATCCTTCAGGTGTATATTGCTTGTCTTAGAGTCATCTAGGGTTGAAGTAGCTGTTCTTCTTAATGAGCTGGGATACTTGAAGTACGAAGCTTCCAAGGATTCTGCATCAAATGCTGAAGCCATTTTTTCAAAGCAAAGGAACCTTGGTGTTGCTTTTTCTTTGGTGGAAAAGATAATCAAAATAATTTCACGTTTTAGTGGAGAAGACGGTAAGTTTTTCTAGTATTTTAATTCGATCGTCTATGTTGTACTTCAAAAATTTTAAGTCATAAGCTCAAAGTTTCTTTCAAAAAAGATCTGCCTGAATGTGCCCCCCATCCTAAAAGGAAGGGGAGAGGAGGAACACCTAAAAGTGGGATTAGAATAAATCATATCAAACAAACAAATATGAAAAGTTGAGAATGAGATCTGTTGAGTGCAACTACATACGATTAATAGATTTAGCAAATCAACACGTTCTATTAATTCCTTGAACCAGTGGATCTTTCACCAAAGTTTTGTGCGTTTAGTCCCCTAATCGCTCCACAGTATCTGAGTAGCTTGGCTAAGATGTTCACTGCTTAGCAGGATCATTGATCAAAAGTCCTCTATCTCAACACCCCTACCTTCTTCCTAGTTAGTGAAATCAAAGAAGCCTTACGGCTGCACTTGAACCCATGCTAATACAAGAGCCCCTGGAATGCTACAAGAATACTGAAAGAGAAGGGTTTAATACTCCCATGTAGACCTGGAGCCTTTTTTTCTGATTTCAGGCAGGAATGAGAGGGAATTTTGAGGTTATAATTATCAACCTGGTGTACCAGAACTCTATACGAGGCAAATCGTCCTATTAATATTGTCCTCTTTGCTAATGATATGCTCGTGCTTCTTTGCTTGTCTAATTGCTTTTACCTCAAGCATCTTTTCCATTATTGTTCTCTTTCTTAAAAATTCATTTCTACATTTAGCCTGTCCAATTGCCATTAGTCGTAAAGCAACTGTTCAGTACCATCTGATTGCTTATGCTCTCTTGTTGAATTAACTATTTATGCAGAATCACATACAGCTAACATAATCAGTGAAAGAACTTTCACAAAGATCATCTCTGGGCTTGATGAGACGATTGGTGTAGTTCTAGAGTATCTGCAAGATGCCAAGGTAATGATGTCAATATATAATCTGTAAACTACTTACATCCTTCTATTCAGAGATCACAATCATATTGTTCAGGTTCATGGAGAAAAAAAGGGAGATGATCTTCTTGCGTCAGTGCGTATTGCTGGAAGGTACCTTTTCTGGCAAAATTAACTTCAATATATGCGGCTTTAGTTTTTTCATGAGGCATTATTAAGCTATGCAGTAATCCATGCCCCTTTGCTTCTTTTAATGACATTTTTAGTTCTCACTATATGGCCAACTTTGTCTTCATTGACTCTGGAGGTAATAAACTATGATCAATGCCTATTTAAGAAGTGAATTCTTAAAATGAAAGCTAGAATTTCTCTCTCTCAAAATCTAGTTTCTGTTATTCTGTGCAGTAAATAGAGAATTGGTTTTACTAGCTGAAGCAAAATGACATCTTTACCTAAATTTGAATCAACAGATATATTAGTTGAGTTAGTTGTCTGCTTATATTAGTACTGCTTCACGTAGAAGTAGTGCTATTTGACATGTGAACAATGATTCATCTACTTTGGGAATGGTTGATTGTGTATGCATAGTGGGAGATGACACAGGATAGAAGATGTGTATGTTTGAGTCTACATAATGGGTCCTTAAACAATTTAAATGCAGAAAATCTGCTCCTCGCAGTGAACATGGTCAGAATTCTGAATTGTAAATATTGGCTTAAGGACGTATAATATGGTAAGCTGATACTTTGTTATGTTTCAGCTATCTTGCACAAGCACCCCTTGCATGCAAAGAAAAGGTTGGAGAGCTCATTGAGTATTTGCTTTCAGTTGAAGGTGAAGATGAAACAAGGTTCTCACACTTCTTAGTTTTACTCTGATGGATCCGTCATCAAGTCCCTTGCTCCTGGGCTTTTCTTCAAGACTAACAAAGTTTTCGCATGAATGCAGTCCTTTTTGCTCTATATGCTTTATGCTTCCCATGCTGTGTCAAACAACAATGGTTATAGATGGATGTAAGGTTTTAGCTTTTTCAGGAGCATACAAAGCTGTAAGTCTATGCCCTATACGATATCCATTTTGCTATCTGCATCCATCGTCTTCCTTATATTTTCTCTTCGTCTGTATCTGGTTTGGAGGGGGGTTTGGGGATGAGGGTTGCATTCTTTGATGTAATTATCCTGTATATCCTTATGACTTCATTCTGTAAATAACTGACTCATCTGCAGGTGGTGGATTGCCTCATAAGATTAATTTCACCAGGTAGTCGTACGATTCAGGATGACGGTTCCATATCCTTGGCTTGTGATACAATTATGAATTTGCTTTTGAAGGTGATGACATTATTTGTAGCATCTCAGTGGATACTTGAATATAACTTAAAGATCTCACTGACATGAATTTTCTCCTTGGTGCTTGTTTTTCTTACCAATAGAGAGAGCATAGCCGAGTTCCCTTGGATGATTCAACTTTTGTTAGACTTCTGGTTGGGCTGTCGTCCTGGGCAGGTATTTATTCATCCAGTGTTCAGAATTGTCCATGTCTTCGCCGGATTGTGGTGGAGATAACAAGTTTGTCTTATGTGTTTTTCTGTGCTGTCCTGTTTTATGGAAAGTACCAGCGTATGCTAGTACGTAACAAAAAGGTTGTATCATGGATAAACTCTAGATGTACATTAAAAATTTCGTGCAATCTGCAGCTTAAAGGAAATCATGGTTCCCAGAAATTTTTCCATGGAGATACGTTTACATGATTGGGTATGTATAGAAGCTTATATTTGGGTTTCTGGATGCATGTGGAATTTATTGTGATTTCTGATATGTCATTCAGAGGAAAGTGGTGACCCCTCTATTATTATGATGGCTTCAAGCATTTGTGCACTGATATTTGACTCGACATCGGAGGAGGCTCTTCTACATCATCCAGACTTCGACAATCGAAAGCTAATTAGTCTCTACCAAGTCATGAGGAGAAGTTTGGCTATATGTGGTCAGGTAACTTTGGTGATATTTATTGTACTATGCTCTAGTATCTAGGATGCACAAACACTACCATAAGCAGCACAGGTGGATGAGGGGATACACCAAATTTTACCACGAACTTAACAAATTTATGTAGGTATAGCAAATGCAAGAACATGAAGAGATTATTGGATGAGCAGGCATGGGAAGGGTTATGATATAGTTACGTATATATTAATGCACAAGGTCTTAGTATTTGTGTGTATCTATCGGCACATTGGTACATATGCTGAACTCTAATTTATTTAAACGTGTGATTATATCGTTGCCATGTTTTATAAGTTTCATCTTGCACCCAACTACCCATATGGCTACAGATTTTCCTAAAAGATGAGATTTACAGATGTTCTATTATTTAAGTGAGGTAGTGATGTATCCTTGGTGGACTTTTTATGCTAAAATGGATAAAAGCCTCAACATGGGGACTGATTTTTTTTTTTTGGTGCCTATGCACTATGCCATTTCTAGTGAAAACTGAGAATCTATTTCGTTAAGAGTTAGAGAGGAACGGAAGTTGACCTTGGTCTAGTTATCCATTTGTAACATAAGATTACAATCAGCTATACACATCAATAACTGATGCTGCACCTTTCGAGTCTGACTGGGTAAGTTAGAGGTTACTCCGGTCTGATCCTAGGACTGGGAAATTGGGAAGCATGCGTATAGCCGGTCGTCACTTTAGCTTGAAGTTGCTCATCCGTCAATGGCTGGTTTTTCTTAGCGAAATCTTTCACCAAGTAGAAGATTGGAATTTGTGTTAACTTTTTTATTGGAAAGCAATACTATGTGTTGTTCATTGAACAAGTGGCTGATTGTGTTAAGCAATCTTTCATATAAACTTTGATGTTCATGTCAAAGTTTATATGAAATTTCACCCTGGTCTTTAATATAAAGCCAGTGCCCGAACTTGTTTGGTCTGCTTGAAGTTCTTTTCTTCAGGCCTGATTGCACTGCTGTTCAACGTCAACTAGCTTAGCGCTCGTTAAGTGTCATTTTTTATATCTTACTACTGCATGAATGAGGTGGATCTTAAACCTTAATGTCTTCGATAGCTACATGCATTTCTAACCATCCTATTCTCCTTTCTGAATCGACTTACAGGATATGATGTCTGGTGAGGCAGATCTTTGCCAAATAGTGATGTCAGGTATATCTGTCAGTACATAGCTGAAGTTGTTATATTTTGACAAATGTTTTCTTAATTCCCCAATTTAAATTTAGCGGTCTTCTAAACCTTAGGTTAATGAGTTTCTTGGTACAGGATATTCTCGCTGGGCTGATAGGTTTCCCCATCTCAAAGATGTAGTTGAGAGATGACTGCCAATTTACGATCTTGATGGATGAATTTTGAACTGTGCTTCATTAAAACGAGGTACATATTTCAGAAAATCCCCGTGGTGAAAAAGATACCTTTTGTGAATGCAGATATCAACGAGCATTAATTTGCTTCCTTCTTTTGGTGTAGCCAAACAGGTCTTTTCAGTGTAAAAATTAGCAAATGGACTGTGCACTGCAACCTTTGCTTGATTGAGGCCTTCAATAGGAGATGCGAGATTAAATAGGAACTGGCGATGCAGCAAAGCATGCCTTCTAATTTCGGTTGCACTCTATCTCTTCTCTGTGTGCCCGTGTTGCGCCTTTTGACTTCTCAACTTTAATTTTAGAAAGGTTCATGTGTATGACTATCTCGTGTGATCAGTTTTGTAGCACTGTCTATGCTTCAAAATGCTGTTGGATGAAAAAAAAAATTATATACTCGCCTCTTTAACAATCATCCCTGTTTCTTAATTTGACCCACTCTTGCTTGAGAAAACCCCGCGAAGTCCAGGCACCAGTTTAGTTCGGAAAACTAGGGCGGAGCACCTTAATTTTGTTTCTAAATGGTTCCGTCAACGACAAGAAAGGGAATTCAGAGCATTGGATGTGAATTCTGTGGACATATTTTGAAAATTTATTTGCGGACCAATCAAGAGCCAAAAACAGTCGAATGATTCCATCAGCAAAGCTGCCATGGCCAAGCTCCTTGGAAGGTTCTCAGCGATGGAACTCAACAGTATTCGGAACTCTACTTTTATTTGCGAGTAAACATTCCTGGAGCACCCTAATTTATACAACGTGGTTACTCGTTCCCCACCGCCCCTCCGACTCGCCACGTCCAACATGCAACAACCAGAAAGTGATAGCCAGTAAGAACTTCTATTTGACAATCACTGGTTGTTACTATATGGAGAATTGCTGGTAGAGGATTAAGGTTCCATTTAGTGACATTTTTTTTTCCGGTTTTGTAAGTTGGAGAAAATAAACGCATTTGACATATAATTTTTGTTTTTTTTTTCCTTCAGTTTTAAAAACCAGTTTTTAAAACATGATTGTTTTTTAAAGGGTTAATTACACTATGTCCCTGAGGCTAGGGTATAATTACAGTTAAGGACATTAAGGGACCATTTGACAGGGTTTTTTTTTGCTTTTTTTTTTTTTCAGTTTTGAAAATTGGAAAAAATAGGAGTGTTTGGTGTTACTTTTTTTTTCAATTTAAAAAGTGGCTTTTTAAATTGTAGAGTAAAAAAAAAGAGGAAAAAGCTCTTTTCGTTTTCACTTTAATTTTTTTTTGAGACCTCTATCACAACTCACCCACCGCCGGTAGCCACCCACCGCCGGTAGCCACCGCCCACTGCCGCCCGGTAGCCACCGACAGCCACCTCTGGCCTCTGGTAGCCACCACCGGATGGCAGTGGGCGGTGGCCACCACTGCCGCCCGACAGCCACCGCCGCCCGCCGGCAACCACCACCGGGTGGCAGTCACCTCTGGCCACCACCGCCGGCAGTCACCTCCGGCAGCCACCGTCGCCCGACAACCACCTCCGGCCGCCGGCAATCACCACTGGGCGGCTGGTGGCCTCCGGCCACCACCGCCGGCAGCCACTGCCGCCCGACAGCCAATGTATCTCGCCGGCAGCCACCTCCGGCCACCACCTCCGGCAGCCACTGCCGGCAACCAACCACTGCCGGCCACCACCACCGCTACGCCCCACCATCGCCACCGCAAACCATCTAAAAAAAAGTCAAAATAAAAAGGGTTACCAAAAAAAAAAAACTAAAAAAAAGGGTTATCAAACACCCACTTTTTTTTGTAAAAAAAATAAAAATTAAGCTGCTCTTTAAAAACTGAAGACAAAAAAAAAAGCTCTGTCAAACAGAGCCTAAGTTTTAAAATGTAACATACCGTGACCAAACACTTTTAAAATATATCAGTCGTGTCCATCTGCCAGGGTTTCGTCCAAGAAGTGTACTTTTTTTTTATGATGTCATCAATACATATTTTTAAAATGACGATACTACCCCTTGTACTGTATATACTGAATATTTTTAAAATTTTTAATCTTTGATTTTAGCCTTAATTTAAAGATTAGGGTTTTAAAACCCAAAATTGATTTGTTCCCTATTTAAAAATTTCTCAATTTGCAGTTTTCATCAAAATTATTCCGAGCCATGTTCCTTTTTCTCAATTTGATTTTCATGAAGTATTCTAAGCCATCATCAAAACCCTAATTTACAAATTAGGGTTCCACAGACACAAGCAATTAATGCCACCTGAAACTGAAGCATGAACACCGCCCCACGCCGGCAGTCCCTTCCCTCGCCCCACGCTGACAGCCCCTTCAATATCGCTTTGATCGCCATATGAAAACTCTGCAGAGTCACCAATGGAGATGGCGACACAGGTAGTTCTCTATGGACATGAGGAAGGGGAAGGGGAAGGGGAAGGGGGAGGGTGGGGGTGGCGAATATCTTTGTGGCAGGAGGTGTGGCATTGCGGCGACTAGGAAGGGGAAATGGAAGGAGGAAGGTGGAGGCGGCGACGGGGTAGGGGGAGGGTGCAGGCGGCGACGGGGTAGGGGGAGGGGGAGGGTGGGGGTGGCGAATATCTTTGAGGCAGGAGGTGCAGCGTTGCGACGATGGGGAAGGGGAAGGGGAAGGGGAAGGGGGAGGGTGGGTGTGGCGACGGGGAAGGGAAGGGGGAGGGTGGGTGCGGCGACGGGGAGGCCGACGAGCGACGAAGGGGCTCTGCGGGGAGTTGGAGACAGAAATGGCCAGTGGGGTTGGGGGCGTGGGTTTTTTTTTGGTGTTGGGGGGGGGGGGAGGGGGGAATTATGACATTAATCTTTCTTTTTCTTTTTTTTAAAGATGAGATTAATGGCATTAAAAATAAATAAAGTTCCAACTTAGGGGCAATAAAGTCTTTTCATTAAAACCGTTAGGGTTTTTAAAAGATTTTGTTTGGTCAACGGATATAAGTGTAATTTCTCCAACTATTGTCATTGTCTGTAATTATATCCTAACCTCAGGGATATAGGTATAATTAGCCATTTTTTAAAACTCCAAAAAGGAATTTTCGGTTTTCAGTTTGATTTTTATTTTGAGACTACTACCACCACCCTCCCACTGCTGGCAGCTACCGCCAGCTACCGACGACCATAACCGACGATCAACGGCCTCCTTCGGCAGTCAGTAGCCACCGTCAGGGCCGGCCACCACCAGCGTCAGCCATCGCCATACCCTAACACCACAGACCACCACCAAAGAAAAAACTCAAAATAAAAATTGGGCAATCAAACATTCATTTGTTTTTGTAAAAAAAAATTAAACTGGTTTTGATTTTTTAGAAATAGAAAATCAAAACTGGCAGTGTTATCAAACGTTAGTCTCATGGCTGCAGCGTGAACGTATCCTCCTAGTTATTACCCCAGTTAATGTCGGAACACCGGAAAGTAGCTCAATTAAGAAAGAACACGAAAAAGATAAAAAGCATTTGAAACGCCAATTTTTTCTGAAATTGCAAATAGCAAGCAGCAGTATCTGCAGAGATGGGAATTTTGCTGCAGAAATGTTGTTGATGCTGAAGAGCTCCCAAGTGGTCTGTGAAAGTTAGGACAACTCTGACGCTTCATCCAAGTGATTCAAGAAAGCACCGAGGCTATCATCCTTGCCAAGCATGGATATAAAGCAGCTTTCATGCTACTCTCCAGTAAATTTTTAAGCGGTTCTCCCTCTCATTGACTGGTCGATACTTCTCTTACTAAATTTTATACTGGAGAGAATAAACAAAGAGAAATGAATAGATAAATAAAAGAATCACAAGCAAGTACGTTGAAGCAATTTGTAGAAGAAAGAGCTAGTTTAGTAAAAACATCTGAGAAACAGGCAAGGAAACACAGAAAATGACAGCAAAATCATCTGAGAAACAGGCTCGGAAGCTACTAGTTGAGATGAGAGGGCTAAGTTGCACAGATATGGGAAGCAGCAGAGTTGCATTTTGCTTGTGCATCAAAATTTGTGCAATGGGTTTGGATTTACATTACAAGTAAAATCAGCAACCCCTGCAGTGAAGTAGGTGTTGGGTTCCAATTTACGTAACAGGTAGCATACAAGTAAAATCAGCAACCCATGAGCAGACATTATACTTCGAATACAGTTCAAAGGATGCGAACAAGAAGAAACTTATACGATGACGAATCAGCTTTATAGTCTGCTGAACTCCCTACAATGATCCAGAAAATTTTCATTGCTACAGCGACAGATATCACATTGTGTAACGAACAAGATAATGTAACGTGATGGACCAACACTCAGACAAAAGGGGTTCAACGTTCTATTATTTTTTCAATCGGCAGTTACACCACGTTAGCACCATGACATTAAAGTTTTTTTTTTTTTGTTGCTACGGTCGCCCTTTAAGGCCTTGTTTCACACTTTCAAGTTCCCCATTCTGTCTAGCCTGATGTGCTACAATCAACGCTTATCACCAGCATCCCATTCTCTCCAGACTTAACATGTCCAAAGAAAGAGAGCATAGATCATTTTTCCTAATTAGAATCAGAGCCACTGTGGAGTCCGAGACCATATCACTGATGGGATCTGCTTTCCAATGCAGAGAAATATATATACCTTCACGGTCACCCCATCATGAACTTGCAAAGCTGGAACACCAGTCTCCTCATCCATCAAAGACTTGACAAGAGTTGTTTTCTTAAATAATACTGTTTCAAAATTTAATTACTAATCTACTCCATTTTGAAACTTATTTACCCGCATACTACATTTTAAAAATCGCGATTTAGAACCACGACTTTAAAGTAGAAAACGTAATTTAGAACCACGTTTTTAGTTTATATATATGTTTTTCATTTTAAATTACGCAGAAAATGAAAAACAAAGAAATAAAAACGTGATTTTAAACCACGTTTTTTTTTTACTTAAACTCGTGGTTCTAAACTACGTTTTCTACTTTAAAGTTGTGGTTCCAAATTGCAATTTTAAACAATGTAGTATGCGGGTAAATAAATTTCAAAATGAAGTAGATTGATAATTAAGTTTTAAAATAATATTATTTTAAGAAAAAACTCGACTTCACATACTCGTATAATTGCTCGACTCTGCGCTTAGTCACATCAAATGCACCCGATTAAGGGATCGTCCTTTGTGCCACGTTTAAGGTGGAAAGGTGCGTAGATATATGAAGATCGTCGGGTGCCTTGATCTGATAAGAGAAGCTCTTTACCAATAAACTACTGACAGTTTCAGTAACTTCAGGTGTCTCTCTGCTAACTTTCCAATCATTTGTCTGATTTGAAATGCTTACATTTCAATGGTCTGACAATTCTTGTTAAAAAATTAATCCAAAAAAATTTTAAAATAAAAATTTCTCTCAAATATCTATCAGAAAACAAATATCTAAAATATCAAAAGTTTAGATTATTGTAGAAAAATATCTATGTATCTATAAAGTGAGTAGAAAATTCTTCCCCCACTACATACATACATACATATATATATATATATATATATATATATATATATATATATATATATATATATATGTATGTATGTATATATATGATCAAGATTCTCTGCTGTCCAGCTGAGACAATTTGTACAATATTTAGCGATAAAAGATTGTGACTGAAAGTGTTTTGTCTATGTTACTAAAACTTATAATGACATTCTTTGTCACTAAAAAATATATTCAAAAAATATTTAGGATATATTTTTGGTACAACACCTTTACTGTACAGCAGATGATCCTGATTCATACATGTAAAATGCTCTGCTTGTATTTAGACTTGGCAAACGAGTAAATCAGCCAGGTAAGGGTCATAATCGGCCAAGTTCTGGTAAAACCAGGTCAGATAATTTTTATCCCATTTTTCTGGGTAGTTTTTTTTACTGCTCGTACCTTACCCGTGCGGGTCGAATATTACCCGTGAGTGAATGACTTCTGAATTCTTTTATTAACAAATATTCACGGGTTATTTTTCTTGGAACATTTTCTCCCCTCCTTATTTTTATTACTACAATTATCACTTTCTAGTTTAATTTCTACATGAGCCATTTCATTTTTTTACTATAATTAAATGTTGTTGTTGGCTATATGTAATCATCTCAATTCTCAGATTTAACAAAATCATCTCAAATCCAACACATTCTGCACATCTATCTTAAAATTCCCAAAAAATCAACTAAAAATTAATCCCAAGTCTAAAGTACAAAAATTCATCCATAAATAATATAAATAGATCTGATTGATGATTAGTAAAAAATTCATCCAAAAATTAACAGAGATAATAGAACTAGATGTGATTGATATCATAGTTAGATCGACTATGAAATCAAACTGTTAACAAAGTAGAAGATAAGGCTTCCCACTGAAGCCAATGGTAGAGCTGTGACCAAGCATGAGAGGGACTATTGGGCAATGTCAAGTTGATGTGGAGTAGTGTGGTCGTCGGTGGATCTAAGTATGGTGGGTGAGAGCAAGAGACAAAGAGAGAGGTTGAGAGAGAGAGAGAGAGAGAGATCTAACTATGGTGGCTTGGTGGGTTAGAGCGAGACACACACACACACACACACATATATATATATATATATATGTATATGTGTGTGTGTGTGTATACTATATATATATATATATATATATATATATATATATATAGAGAGAGAGAGAAGGAGAAGGAGAGAAGTGAGGGGCGCATATAAGTGGTAAGGATGAAAAACCTAGTTCTTATATAACAAAAAATTTGGGTAGTCAGGGTAACCCGTACCCGACCCAAACCGAACCGAGATTTATGAGTCGGTCCTCGTACGGGTATATTTTTATCGGGTCGCCTATATATAAACCCGAACTAGGGTAAATTTCTACTTGTATTATCCATTGTGTGAAATAGAAAATCCCTTTGCATCAATCATCCAATAGCAGTATCAGGAGCTAAGCTTCTGTCCATTTAGTCCCTTTTATTACAAAAAACCATTTGTCTCTCCCTTTTCTTATACAAAAGCAAATTCTACAAAACTCCTTTCACAAAACAACCATTTCCAAAATTCCCGACTGCCATTCTCCAAATGCATCTTCTTCTTCCAGTCTTCAATAACTTACATCCTCTTTATCATTTGTAATTCATCATTCTCTTCTTTTGCGCTAATACATCTTCTTCCCTTCATCTAAATTACTCGACCTTGCCCACTCGCCAACAAACATTCCATCTTTTTCATCTTAATCACTCTAAACAGTCAAACTATGTAATTCCTATTCTATTTGAAGTCACCCAAAATATTCTTTGTTTCACATCAAAATCTCACTAAAAAAAAAAACAATTGCCAAGACCATTTAGCTACCTGATCAGCGCCAGAAAATAGAATTCAGTCATGGTCCTCAAAGAAGCAAAAAATAGCGCCACTATCATCTGCCGAACCTGAATACATATCAACCATTAATGCAGCTTTTGTGAAACAGTTTAACGTAGGAGAGTACTAGAGGACTTAAAGCATGGTCCAGAATTTCCCACAACCATTTATGTGACAACAAGTTAGCTATATCCTTGGCTAGAAATCTAGAATTTCACATCCAGAAGAAGCACATTTTACGCCATCATTTCATTCGGGAACTTGTGGAGACAGACGATATCGAAATACAATCTTGCAAGACCTGAAATCAACTTGCTGACATCTTTCACAAATCCAATTTTGACAAAAGGCAGTTTAGAGACAAGCTTGGAGTTTATGATTTTTAAGATTAAGGAGGAGTTTTAGAAAGTTAATCTAGAAAAATCTAAGATAAAAATCTCTCTCAAATATCTATCTCTAGAATGATGTAACCAAATATTTATCTAAAATATCTAAAGTCTAGATTATTGTAGGAAAACATCTATGTATCTATATGTATCTATAAAGCGAATTTAGAGAATTCATCCCCCCACTAGATATAGATGTAAGATGCTCTACTTGTATCATCCATTGCGAGACATAAAAAATCCCCTGTGCATCATTTATCCAAGAGTTCTTAGAAGAAATGACATTGGAGTTGGAGTCAACAAACATATAGATGAGCTTTTGTTTCAGCCTTCCAATCTTATTAGCTTTTGTTTCAACCTCCCGATCTCATTAGCTTCTCCATGAACAAGAACTATGCTAGCAGGAATAATCTTTTCCAGGTTAGTACTTGTATGAGAATCACCTACATGAGCTAAGAAGGATGCGTAATGGACCTGCATGTTGAGAAGAGCAGTGAGCCCATTCATGAAGGATAACATCCTTAAGGTCGGTGATGATAGATTTTGTCAATGTACCTACCACAACAGACCCAGGCATAACACAAGCATTGTCCTTTTTTTTTTGCGGGGGATTTTCATACTTGCATTAATATCAAAGAAAGAAGTACATATAACAGCCTTGGCAGGATTGCCATAAAACAACAAATACAAAAGGGGGGATATAACATAGTGAAGCTAAACAAAATACTCTTACTAAATAACTAGTAATGCACAGGCTAGCAAGACCACGTAGCGATTCCTCCCATGTGCTTCATAAGATAAGAAATCACTCCTGGTTTTTTGGAAGCGTTTACCATTTTTGATATCATGGCAAACAATTTGACTTCTTTAAGTATGTCTGGATCACCGGTGGTTATACTGCACATATCAAAAGAGGGGCAAAGGTGGCATATATCATAGATAATAGGCTTCACCATGTAATCCAGTATATCAGCATCTGCCATCTGCGTAAGCAAATATAAACACAAGCATTGTTCTAGTGAGAGCACCATTTGTGGAATAATCGTCTAGATAGCCCACTCGGGCTTGTCATTACTACTGATGGGTTTGTGTCTTCAAACTATCAGTACACTTTAATGGTAAACAAACATGTGCTTTTGGGGAAGCGTAGCATATGGGGATGCTATGGAGCTCTGGGTGGTTTGACCAATACTCATCAAGAATGTGGATAAGTTCTATATGATTAGTACATAGCCAACTTGAGAAGTGGTGGAGTGAATGACATTGATGAAATGATTTTTTCAGAGTTTGCATTGGCTGATAGAGTTAACCCCTTAAGTTGACTCTATAATGGAAATGTCAGGGGAGAATTATGGGAGCTCCGCAGCACAGAGATGTCAATCTTCTTTATGCACATAATCTCTAATGTAATGGACACACTGGTGTCAGCAATGTCAACCATGAACATGGCGAGCAGTGTAACACCAGAAGCGTGTACCATTCACTTTTAAAGTTTGATGGAAGTTGATAACATGTAAAATTGGGATGTGAGATTTGATATGAGATAATTAGGAATCCATTTGAATAGAGCAGTAATAAAAAATATTGTCATAATATTTTAGCAAAAGAATTTTGTAATTCTATTCCATGCTTCCTTCCCATTTTAGTGTCTCTTTTCACTGATAAGCTAAATGCTTTTCAACATTTGTATCACCATTGAAGACAACGCCCAGAAACAATGTTCTGCAATTACATCTTTTCAATGACAAGCTTTATCAAAGGAGAGGATAAACATTATTTGGAGCTTTTCTTACACTAAAATTACTTTATCCTTCAATTTATCATTTATTGAGCATTCATTTTCATCAAAGTTTAGCTTATAACCTTTTCTCATCGATTAGCCTACACTCAACAGATTTTGAGATAGGTATAATTGTACCTCGAACTCCGAGATCTGCCAAAAATAATTGCTTAAACCCCAAGGTTTATAAATAAGCAACAAAAACTTTGAGGTTTGTCATGTGTTGCAATTGAAGGATTTTACTTCAGTACTCACGTTAGTTGATTGGGTCTTTTATCTTTGTAGGTTCTGATTTTTATGTTTCATCAATCCATTTTTAGCAATTACTTTTGACATATGAGATCGAACCATGTTCTTTTCCCTATCTTCTTTTCCTTTCTTTTCTTTATTTTTGTTGTTTTTTTTCCTTCCCTAATAGCTGCCTCTGCTGTCGGCCCTCGGTTGATGCCCTTTGTCGTTGTCGCTCACCTTCCCCTGTCCCTGTCTTTCTCATCCTCATTCGTTATTGCTTGCCTCTTCCCTGCCACTGTTCGCCTTCACCAACCGCCATGCCTTAACAAAGAAACCCAAATTCCACAATTGCCCTCCGGTGTGTGAGAGCATAGGCGTCTGTGATGTGATGTGTGTGTGTGCATACATGGGGGTAAATGATGCCTCTATATGTGTACTTGTGGTGGGTTGGTGGAGGTGGTTGTTGATGAAGGTTGGTGGTAGGTAGCATGGGAGGAAGGAGGAGGGGGTGTTTTTATGTTGAGGATGGTGGTGGGATTGTGTGATGGGTTTGTGTCTAGAGGTTAGTGCTGGGTAACAGGGAAAGGCGAAGGATAGAGGGAGGTGAGTTGTATGTTAAGGATGGTGGAGGGCTTATGTGTAGAGGTTGGTGATGATGGCGGTTGAGGAAGATATGTGATGGGTAATGTGGGAGAGCCTGGAGGGGGTGGGTTTGTGTTGTGAGGATCTTGGTGGGTTTGTGTGTGGAGGTTAGTGGTAGCGGCGACTGGTGGAGGTTGATGGTGGTTAAGGGGAAAGGATCGTGGGTAATGGGTGTGGGGGTGTGTGTTTGTATGTGTGAGTATGTTGATGAAGCATAAAGGAAGTTAAAAATGGTGGTAGAGGTGGTGGAGGAAGCTGAAAATAGAGGTGGGAAGGGGTGTTGGAAGTGGAAAAGGATGGGTTTGGTCAAAGGGGGTTGAAAAGAAAGAAATGTCCTTCAATATCACTAATAGATTTCTTTGCACCATTTAATAAAACCCTTTGATTGCAACACATGGCAAATCTCAGGGTTTTCATTGCCTACTTATAAACCTTGGGATTTTAGCTACAGTTCTTGGCAAGCCTTGGGGTTCGGGGTGCAATTAAGCCTTTTGAGATAAATCAAGAGCATAGAGAACATTATGAATGAGCTTGGAGTTACCTCCCTTTGTCTCCATGTTAATGATGCATTTTCCTTTCACATTGATGTATTTGCCATCTCTAAGTTCATTCAAGCATGAAAAAATCCTTCTTTTCTCCTTTCATATTTGTCATAGAACCACTGTCCAAATACCACATATCCTAAGTTTCCATTTTGAGCATTCAAACAAGAGCAAAATAGTTGGTATGAAGTTTCATCCTTTTCAGAAAAATTAGCTTTTTCCTTTTGTCTACGTCAAAAATCCTTTTAAAAATGATTTGGATTTGTGCGTATCGAGCACTTTCTAAACCAGCAATCTTTTGGGTCGTATTATACTTCTTATGAACGTGAATCTAAAAGTAGTTACAAAGTTACCTTTGTTTTTCCATTGCTGCCTTTTTCCTTCTGCATGACTATTGTGGACAATTTGATTTCCCTTTATATGTCTGGGAGTTATGGTGATGGCCTCTAGCTCTCCACTGTTTCTTCTGTTCTTTTTTCTCAATATTTAGCTTTGACTGGAATGCTTGTTGTAGTGGTTGCTCCAAGAACATGTTCATTCTCTTTTCATGTGCTTGAAAGGAATCCATTAGTTCATACATAGTTAAGGTTGACAAGCCTTTTGATTTTTCAATTGCAGCAACAACTTGTTCAAATTTTTAGGCAAGCTTCTTAGAATTTTTTAGCTACTTTCTTTCATGAATTTGATCTCCCCAACTTTTTATTTGATTATCACTCTCAACAACCCATGAAAAGAAATCTATAATATTTTTGTTCCCAATCATTGTTATAATATCAAACTCTCTTCATAAAATTTGAAGTTTAACATAAATCACATTCTCGTTCTCTTGAATTTTTTTTTTGTTTTTACAAAAACTCCCATGTAACTTTTGATTTATTGACTCCAAATATTTTGATAAAGATTGTTCTAGTTACCCCCTGTTGTATATATCAGAGTGCTATTATGTCTTTCATTTCTTTTTCTTTGTACTTTTTCTTCCTTACGTTTCTCCATTGTGTATGCACAATGGATAGAGGCATGCATAACAAAGCATGATATCTATGGTACTCAGTATCCACAAGCACACCCATAAAATAAACTCATTCAAACTTATCAAAAAGCAATAAACCATCTCCATAAAATATTATAGGGATGCAACATGATCCAAGTGATTGATGCAGATAGAAAAGATTGCATTAGGATGCCTGGGAAGCGAGTCTAACATACATAGAGGTGCCATAAAGAATGAAATCTGAGATAGAAGCCAAGTGTACAAATGTGGGACAGAGTAAGGACAAAACAAGAGTGAGACCAAGACTTCCCCGATAGAGCCTGAAGAGTGACAGTGCTGCTAGGGGAAAGGCACGGGATGAATACATGATGATAGTCAGTAGTCCAACGCTTAGGTCCAGTATCAAGGTCGAAGGTCAGGGTCTAGCATCGAGATCCATAATGTTTTTCTCTCTAGAATTCTCAACCCCTAAAGTTCTAAGAAAGTGAAGTGTAAAATAAATCATGTTCTTCTTCTGAAAATGAATTCTCAAGTGCCCTATTTACAGGGGTTGAGAAGGTTATGTCATCAAGAGACATGTGGCATTCCCTGAGAGCGACACCTTACTCAAGGGGCTACAGATTTTCGGATCGCATATTTACCTATCTTGTCCTGCATCGCTTCACTTTGTCTGTCTTGAAAGACTAGCTCATAGTGCCAGTGTGGCCAGAGAATCCCTTGATTTAGCCACCAGCCCAAATACCTTGATGAGTCCCACAGGTGCATCGAGAGACACAGAGAACTTGACGGCGACGACAAAGGGCCGACGCCCTACTACTAGACAAACTAGGCTCGATGCCTTTTAGAGACCTGCTCCCCTCTTGGAGTGACCTGAGGTCGTAGTCCCTTGGGGTACTAATTGTGATCCCTAAGTGTTGAAATAGGTAAACTAGTACTAGCAGACATAGTCTCCCAAAGGAGTTGCCTATCCCACAGGTGAGTCCTTATGCCAAAGACTCAGAGCATACTAAGATAGTGTCTTAGATGAGTAGCCTACCGGACGGGCGGAGGTAGTGTCCCAAAGGAGTAGCCTACAGTACATGCCAACGTAGTGTATCGGGGGAGGGGGTGTCATCTACCTGGCGAGATGGGAGTCCTCATACCGAAGTACTCTGAGCTCTATTGTGGAGATAGTATTATGGGGAATCACCTATTCTCGCGATGAGTTCTTGTGCTAGATCATTCAAAGGTAGTGTCCTAGAGGATTCGTTTACCCAAATGGATGAGGTATTGTCCCGAAGAAGTCGCCTACTCGACACATCAATGGAGTATTTTGGAGAAGTTGCCTACCCGATAAGCCGATGTAGTACCATGAGGAATCGCCTACGTGACGGGAGAAAGTCCTCGTACTGGAATACTTGGAGCTCCATTATAAAGAAAATGTCCCTAAGGATTCTCCTACCTGGTAGGAGGGGAGTCCTCATGCCAAAGCACTTAGAGCTCCGTGAGGTAATGTTTTGGAGGAGTCGCCTAAATCAGAGAGATGTTGTATGCTCCATATAGTGGGTCAAAGTATGTTCCACGACCAAAGTAAGGTGCGTATGGTGTGGTAAAGGGATGGACCAACGTCGGAGGCGTGTCAGTGAGGCTGAGTACAGAGGGCGCGTGGGCCCAATGAGATGTGTGATGTGCTGCAGGCACATTCAATGGAAATGATGGGGGATGCAGTTGTGTGGGAGCACATGACAAGGTGACAATGCATGGGCACCACGAAGGGAAAGAGTGCCGAGGGTAGCAACTATATTGGTGGTGCGACACATGGGCCCTGTGGGATGTGTGCAGTGTGGGGGCACACTCAATGGAGATGGCGCAAAGACACTAAACGTTGTGCAGGAGCACATGATACAGTGATAGCGCATGGACACGACCGAAGGAAAGAGTGCCAGGGGCACGTATAAAAAGAGGCAGCGCTTAGGCACAGTTGGGTGTCTTGTCGAGGGGCACGTGGTGCAGAGACGGTGGTCAGGTGCGATCGGGCATCATGCTGGGGCACGTGATGCATAGCATTTATGATAATTATTGCATTAAATAATAATTATTTAATGCAAGTCTTTGTTTTCTCTCTAGTCCTTATAATTATTATTGCATTAAGTTTTTTGAACAAGTGATACCAGTCTTGGCTTTACCGGTTTAACTCGCAGTTTAATCCTATTCTGGTAAAATCTACCAAAAGCTAGTCTGGTTTCGTGCACCTTCAATTCAAATGAAGTACCAAACTGGTCAAGTGAATTGGTTGAACCGATTGGCCCAACTTTGTTCTAACAACTATTATCTTAATTGCTATTTGTACAGAATCGTTTCAAAAATTTTAGATCTGCGAAGGTCTCATCCGAGTCGCCACCTTATTTTATCGTTAAGAAACAAAGGAAAAATAAGAAAGACACCTTAAAAGTTTTTAGAATGCCCAATTAGGCTTTTAATCTACCAAAAACAGATATGATGGGTTTGAGAAATAAGTTATACAACGAAAAAGTGTTAGGCACCCTTTATACCCTAACTGTGTCTATTTTTTTTAATTATGATTTTTGGCCTTTAACATGTAACCCATGAATATGCTTAAAACAACATTTTAACCTAATTTTAAAATTTTGGTTTGAATTCGGCAAAGGGGATCGAGTGGCTTACATATCCAGTCGAACAAACTGGAATCAAGACCACGTAGTTTTGAGCGGATCTACGGGAGGCAACCTAAATCTCAGTCTTTGACGTTGACTCTTTTGATTAAATATAATGGAATTGAAAGACTCCTTTTATAACTTTTGACTCTTTTGACCGAAATTTAGTCGTGGGGAGGGGGAGATAACCTGCATTCTACTAACCTAGACTAGAAAACAAAGTAAATGTTACTTCGAGATGATGCTTGTTCAAAAGACTTGGAACAACCTTGAGACGGATTCACGATACAAGTAAACCAAATAAATTGGAAAATTTTCTATGATTATTTCAAAATTTCTCACTATAAATAATGCACCAATTCTACAAGATTTCTAGAGAGAAAAAGCCAACCTTGAGGGATCATGCTACAGAGGTCTGGGGCTCACAGAAATGGTAAAGCTGACTTTAAAGTCTGATATCTTTAATAAAGAAAAATATTTGATTATATACAGATCGAGAAAAGTTAACTAATCGGCAGGTTTGAAGAAAACCCGTTGTTCACCCCTTAATAATTTAAGATTTTTTCCTAAATTTTGAGATATTAATTATCCCTAATTTGGCAAAATCTACGAGAAAGACATAATGGATGAACCAGATTTTGGGATTTATATCCAAGTCGCATCCAGATTAGAGAAATTCAAATGAACCGAGGATCAATTACACAATTATTCCGAGTTATCTAATTCAAGCACAATCTCTTAACTGGACTGGATTCAAACTAGAGTTTGGTCAACTAGATTAGATTGAATTGGAATTAACAAGACTAGACTGGACTTAATAAGCTAAATTAAGCTCATATATATATATATATATATATATATATATATATATATATATATATATATATATATATATATATATATATATATATATATATATAATAACTAGGCCTGCACCTATAATAATGATGAACTTAATTGGCAACAAAGCCCAACAACATATAAATAAATAAAAGACTACAAAAATGAGGTGTTTATATTATTAAAGTTTCACCTTTTACAATATTGTGCTATCCAAGAAAGGCAACTTTTGTAATAGCCGCTACAAAACTTTTCTTGAACAAAGATTGTTAAATAAATTTTAAGAACTGAGTAGCAGTATTTCTCCCAAAATATTCATCACAAAGAGAAGAAACTTAACATGGAGCAGCAATTGAACTCTTATTGTTGCTTCATCGATCTTATTCATTGGCGTACTCCTTGTAATTGTTGATTTATGGTCACCGTGCCACTTTGGACTACATCTAGACTCGAATAGGAAATATGATGAACTATGCCGGCCACTCCCAATTTTCCAGTTCACAGGCAATATCCAAATAAGCTATCCTAGCTATTCTTTAACCGATCTATCTCGCCCCGCAGCATTGTTTTATAAAAAAAAAAAGAAGGAAAATCTTAAACAATGTAGCTTATTATAATTTAACTGATATCAACTTTCAATATAACTGCAAAAATATAATTTTTGCATCCTTTGCAACGTACTTCTTGAGAAAATTGATTGAAAACACTAACATTACTTCTATAATTTCTATATCTAAAAAGTTAGTTTTAGTCGGGCTTTTACCTGTTGAATTAAATTTGTACACGAGTTTAAGAGTAACTTAACTACTTTGACATAGTTGCCAGAAAGAAATAAGCCCACTGCCTTAAATTAGAAGGATCGTCACACGTCTCATCTGAATCAAGGTTATGATATTCCTGAAGAATGACGTTGATTTTAATTAGGTCAAACTAACCGTGTCACATTATTGCTAGAGGTAGCATTGGATTGAGTATGAGATAATCAAATTTAAACAGATTAAATCATATTTTTAGGTAATTGGTAAAACCACAAAATTGATAAACTAACTTTAAAAAAAAATCAAACAATAATAAAAATATGAGAAATATAAATTAATCGGCTTCTCGCAATTAGGTTTGATGTAAGTAATATACCAACGTATCAATATTAACTACAAAGACTTTTAAAACCTTTTCTAATCACTAGAAATTTTCGATCATTCTCTTTTTTTGTATTTTTAAGCTTCCACTATCCACCACATTTTGTTAAAGTTAGTATAAATCTAATTTTGAAGGTAATTACTATCCAATTAAAAAATTACTGTAAGAAATAAAGAACCAATCAAAAGGAGAATACCAACTCTATTTACCCAAATTACAAAAAAATGATCTTTTAATTTGTCAACCATTTTCTTCAACAACTCCCAAACCAGCTGACTAAATATAAACAGCTTGCAGACGACTTTTAATCACCAAAGCAGCCACCTTCCCTTCGCTCACATGGTGCACGCATTTAGATTGTAGTCGGTTGATTACAACGGAAAGAGAGAGGAGAAGGCAGAGGTACCAAAATGGGTTGTGGGAACTTCTTCTTCAGCCTAGTTATATCCTTCTCAGTAGCTCTAATTACATACAACATAATCATATCGGCCAACGCCCCTCTCAAACAAGACTTCCCTCAGCCATCAAACCCATCATCAAAATCATCAGATGGGTTCATCTCAGTTGACCCCATAATCAGGATGCCATTGGACAAACCAAGAACCAGTTCGACCAAGAAGAGGCTGTTCCACACAGCAGTCACAGCTTCTGATTCTGTGTACAATACATGGCAGTGTAGGATCATGTACTACTGGTTCAAGAAGTTTCAAAATGGACCCGGGTCGGATATGGGTGGGTTTACTAGGATATTGCATTCTGGGAAGCCTGATAGGTTCATGGATGAGATCCCCACCTTTGTGGCTCAGCCTCTTCCACCTGGGACAGATCAGGTACTTGTTGGGTTTTGGTGTACATAAACTTTGGAAAATGGGTATGTTTTCCTGTTTGGTAATCAAACTTTGATTGGTGGAGTCAGTGCTGTCAAGTTATTGAACTAATTTGGCTGCTTGTTGAATTCCATTTCCCTAATTTAATTGGGAATATGTAAAGTTTGAGTTGGTCTTTTCGATCAAGGCTCAACTAGAAAGGAAACTGACCAACAATTTTCGGAGTGTGTTTGTGTGTGGGCGTGTCAATAGCTATCGCAAAGAGAAGACAACATCAAGTTGGAAAATTCTGATTTTAGATTAGATAACGATGCAGATGTGTGAAAGGGACCATACGGTGCTTGCTACTGCCTAGGACTAGGATTTCTTACTTTAGATTGCCACCTTTCTTGTTGTACCAAATGGCCAGGAAATTCACATGCACCGGTGAAATGTCAGTGTGTTTGAGTCTTAGAGGAATTTAGTTGTGTATCCTAGAATATCATGTCATATGCACAAAGAAATTACATGTTATTGCTCGCATACGTGGCCGTATTTGGGATCCACTTTTTGCGGCATGTCATACATTTCTGATGGCTAAGCATCAATGAAATCCACCCGGTCAATTTGGAGAAAATCACCCATGTCAAGCGCGCAAAGGGTGGGTCCCATCCAATAGGCTTTGCCTTTTTGTGGGTTATGCTCACAACCCCAATTCCTGCAGTGGCTAAGGCATTGAAAACCCAATATGTTCAATCCTTGCCCGGCCGCCCAACCCTCTTTTTGCCAAACCTCCTTTGCTGCTGAAGGGTGGTTACTGCCCAATGGGGCTTCGCTCTTTTCCGGCCATGCTCACAACCCCCATCTCTGCAATGGCTTTGCCTTCCTTCTCCACGTGCTCATACGCTGCGTCCTTAATCACTTCCATACACCATCCTTGGACTTCGGCACTTTTAGACACTCAGAAAGGTACTTGGACACTACTTATCATATCCTCTGCATAATGTCTGGCATTGTGTGGGGAACAATGATTGATCACGCCCCTCGCCATCTCAATGCGTCTTGCCCCTGACACAGGATCCTATTGACCCACCCTAACATTAGTCTCTATAGCACCATGAGGCCCCACCTTTGTTGACGAGCATGCTTCGACCTGGTCTTCGGAGTGTGCATCATTCTAAGGGGCTCCATTGTAGTGCTCTGTCACAAGGACCACTCATCATGATGGGTAGGCAACTTCTCCGGGATTCTAACGCAGGGATTTTCATGTACTTTGGTACGAAGACTCCTCTTTGCTAGTCAGGAGACTCCCCTTAGAACAGTATCTTCGCTTGTGTTACTGCCTATGCGGGGTTGGCATATTTGCTCTGGCACAGGCGTCTCTCCTCTTCAGGATTTGGGTGACCACGTGATTATTTACGTGCTCCGGACCAAGACTCTTCCCCTAGGATCATGGCCCCCACGACAGGACAGGAGTAGGTCTTTGGAGGGTATAAGGCCTAGTCCTCCCGATAGTCGGGCGTAGGGCTTTCCACTACTACCAGCTTCTCCTCGTGTGTTGACGCCTTCATGGGACTTAGCAAGGGTATTGGACAGGTGTCGGAACGAGGGTTAATCCAGCTGCATTGGCGCTGTGCAGGTCATACTTTCTAGGCAGACAAAACGAAGTTATGCGGGGCAAGCCAGGGGAGTAAGGCTGAACGCTGCCATATGTGTCACATCATGTCAAGCTATCTTCAGTCGCCAATCAAGAGAGGACTTGAGAACTCATTCGCACAACACTAACTCTAAGATCTTAGAACATAGAATGCTGGAGAGAAAGTAATTCAGCTGCATACACCAACTTTGGACCTAAGAATTGGACGTTGACATTGGACTTTAGAACATTTGTCGCCCCCCCCCCCTCCGGCCTCGCAACACTGCCGGTCTGGTTGCGTTGCCTTCGCTCCTGGCCTTGCTCCTATCCTTGCTCTTTCCCATGTCATCATGCTTGGCATCTTACTCGGACATGGCACCTCCAAGTCTACAGCAGACGGATCTCCTTAGCATAACTTCTCAAGCACAATCTAAGAAGCCGTGTCTCCCTATGAAGTGCACACAACATTCATTGTCCTTACATTTTTAAACCTTTCGAGGACAATCTTCTTATACCCCTGAAGAGAGACGATTCTTGTTGACAATGAGCTGTTCAAATCAAAATTCTAGTCCATGCAACTCATCTGCTTCATTACTTTGTCTTGAACATCTCAAAGAGGGGCTCTTCTAATTAGGCCTAAGTTTGGAAATCTCCTTGACGAGTGACAATGATCGTGAGCTTAAGGCGAAAATAACAACATACGTTGACATGTTACCCTAACTTTTATTTTTTTACTTTAGTACGTACTTATCTTTAAAATAATTACGATCATCGTACTTATGATGTACTATAATTATGCAATTGCAGGGTTATATAGTGCTCAATAGACCCTGGGCGTTCGTACAGTGGCTTCAACAAGCCGACATTAAGGAAGAGTATGGAGACACTTAAAATATGCAGTTCTAGCTTGATATGGTTTGTTGGCCAATTTCACCACGACAGTAATTTGGATTCTTAACTTTTATGCAGCTATATATTGATGTCAGAACCAGATCACATTATCGTTAAACCGATACCTAACTTGTCTCAAGACGGTCTTGGGGCTGCATTTCCTTTCTTTTACATTGAACCAAAGAAGTATGAGTCCGTTCTTCGGAAGTTCTTCCCAGAGGAGAAGGGACCAATAACCAACATAGATCCTATAGGAAATTCTCCTGTCATTGTTGGAAAGGTAAGTACGTTTTTCGCGTGGCTTATAGCCAAATATGGTCTGTTTTTCAATCCTTTGAGAAAGTATTTGGCTTTGACCTGTTTCTTTGTAATGGGGCTAGGAATCTCTTAAGAAGATTGCTCCTTCTTGGATGAATATTTCTTTGGCAATGAAGAAAGATCCTGAGGCAGATAAAGCTTTTGGTTGGGTCCTTGAGATGTAATTACCCTATAGTGTGATGACCTTATTGCAAGTTTTTCATACTCATCCTTCTAATTCCTGTATCTATGGTGTGCAGGTATGCTTATGCTGTTTCATCCGCTCTGCATGGTGTCGGTAACATCTTATACAAGGACTTCATGCTACAGGTTTGATAAGTTTAGACAATTGCGTTTTGCTTTCTCTGACAACAAGAACATTCTTGGAGCATTCAGTTGAATAGTTGATTAAAATTCATTCGCACTGTGTTATATCCTTGATTTCGGTTGTACTTAAAAAGAAAATCACAAGCCAAGACTCTGACATCTGCTGTTCATCTTTCCTCTTTCTGCCCCCTGATACCTAGATTTGGAATTTTCTGAGCTTCTTCCTGAGTTTTGCATTACCACTGTTTTCCGACTTCTTAATATATACCTATTATGGTTTCAAAGCTGGTTTACTATCAGCACCTTTTCTATTTGTTACTCCTGATCGGTAATGATGGTTTAATGTACTCCAATTTGGCTATAAGGACACATACAAGAGCTGAAGCATTCAATTAATTCAGCATCTTCTGCCTCCTCAAATGTTGGGTATCAATAGTTTGAGTATTTTCCAGTGTGAGTGAGATTGATGACATGGTATATATTTCAAGGTCCACTCCACAGACACAGGGAGAACATCCCCAAATAAAGGGGCGGCACACGATATATAGATGGTTTGCATCACTCTTGTACGGCAGCCGTTCCTATCTGAGCAAACCTAGAACACCTTAGTTAGAGATGTTAAGCTAAAATTCAGCACAGGGTTGAGCTCTGATAGTCTTAATTGATGATAGGCCATTTTCAAGGTTTGTGCGGTGTCAATTTACATACATAGTTTTGGGGGATTTCTTGTTTTAGGGTTGTATGCTGCAGATTTTATTTCGGCATGTCCAATATCTGAGTTGTATTGGACGTCTTCTGATAGTTTGGTCACGCTGATGTTTGTGTATGTACCATTTCACTGCTACAAACCTGATCACTGACTCACGGTTACTTGTTTGATAATGTAACAGCCTCCCTGGGATACTGAAATCGGCAATAAGTACATAATTCATTACACTTACGGATGCGATTATGACATGAAGGTACTCTGTTGTGATAGTCTTTAAGCTTCAAAATTCTATAGTAGGTTTTGATAGGAAAAAAGATTTCCCAGTTTCCCAAATAGGATAACTCTATTGGTTAATAAAAGATATTACTAAATTATTGCGTGGATTTTGGTGTCATCATTTCATGTTCTATACTTAGGGTAAATTGACTTATGGAAAGATTGGAGAGTGGAGATTTGACAAAAGATCTTATGATAACGTATGGCCTCCAAGAAACCTCCCAATGCCTCCAGCTGGTGTCCCAGAAAGTGTGGTACGTTTTCAACCAGCCCAATCTAGCATTTAATATATCATATTTACTTTGGTTCAGAAAGAGAGGTCATATTTGATTTAAAATCGACTGCTTCTGTCTGTAGTTAAAACTAGCTACTTCTGCGTTTAAGTTTGTTTCCAATGAAGTATCCTGGCCATCATACCTTCATGAAACCTTTATATCTCATAAGATGAGTTTTTTTGTAATGCTCGAAAATAATATATTTGTCAGCAGCCATCAGATTTAGAGTGACATTCATATTGCCAGTTTTCTACAATATTAGGTTTGACTGATTGAGATGTGGCACCAGTTAGATCCTGATCACACGTGTAATGTGTGAATACTTACATAAATGGTACTCTGCAGACAATGCGAGTACGGAAACAATGGATTATAGTTCCTTTTGACTGGTTGCTTAACCTGCGTTGAAAAGCAAACCCGCTAATCTAATAGATGGTACCGAAGAGACAAGCTAACCTGGTTCAGCCCTTGTGTAGAGTTGAAGACAACTAGCTCTTGTCATAATGGTAGCCGTTAGTACAATTTTAATATCTCTCAATACTTCCATACATAATAATCATCCTGCCCTTACCTTACCATTTTTTACGCAACATACTCTGGTGCTGTGCTACTTTTTGTAAATCATTGCCCTATAACATTCCGTAGAACTCTCTGATGCGGTTATTTGGCTATTAGTTGGGAACTTGGGATATAATTTTTGATTTCTTGTAGTAGGGATGCATGAAAGTGCACATTAAGTCAGTTCCATGATTCAGTAAAGCGATTTAAGGTGGATTTATAAAATAATTTCTTCTTTTTTTTTTTGGCTGCATAATTAATTTTGTCGACGACACCAAAAAGGAACATCGTGATGCTTCTTTACCCTGTATTGAAGTTTATGAGCCAATTTTGACATGGCAGGTTACACTAGTGAAAATGGTTAACGAAGCCACAAGTAACATTCCAAACTGGGGTTCCTAAAACTTTGGCAGAAGCTGCTCTAAGCTCTATGGTATTGTCCTCCGTGTATGATGACGATGCTGACACACACTTAACTACGTCTTAATGCTGACATGAGAAACCTCTTCAAACTTTCTATCTTCGTTCTCCATATATGCCCTGATGGTGGGTGTTAAAGTCTGATACTTATTGTAAAAGGTTGCCTATCCATTTTTGAGTTCGTCTGAGGTCTATATAGTTGTAACCATAAACTGTACGCTGATACTAGCCTAAATGAATAGGGATTACACTCATGGAGGAACAAGTCAATGTACATTGCTTATATTAGTTTCTCATGTCATTTGCATCTTGCTGTCCCATGATATAAGCACCCTGAATTGCCAACAATCAGCTAGATATAACACACTTCCAACAGATTATTAAGTTACGACAACAATACCCGATAGGAAAGGACACAAGCCCCCTTGGTACTCCAGTCAAACAATCGCAGACTTTGTCTAGCACTCTTCAGTTGTTCACGTTCATCGCCCAAATGTCAACTCGCGACAAGTCTCCATCCCACTTATAGCGAATCACTATAAGGCAAGGCATCCTCCCAACACTTTCAACTAGACCCTCATTCCATCCTCCTCTGGTGTTAATGACACTTCCCTTAACTTCTCAGCATGAAAATCAAAACCAACCACCAAATAACGATCTTCAGCCCAACAAAATGCACTCCAATGGTTAGGTCCATTCAATGCAACTCTCTTGGGCAGTAAGAAACTAGCTACAACCAGGGGCGTCTTGTATCTTTTGCCACGAGCTGACTACACAACTCAACTTCGCATTTTGGTCTCGTTGACATAAAAGTAGAACCCTCGTAGTCATTAGCAGACTGATCATAACAGAATCGAGGTCCTCTGTGGTTATCTAAAGGGGGACTAGCTAGCTACGGTCATGCAACCTTTTGCGATCTTCAGTTGCTGGATTCCAAGGACTATCATGATATTCTAAATAGCATCTTAAATTACTTATGCATGGCATCCCATTACAACAACCCACAAGTCGAGGCACGTAAAGGTCTTCATCCTGCAAGATCTAGCTAGCTGCTTTGCACTCCAGTCACGTGCTTCATAGTCTAGGGAATAAAAGCGGTAGGTGATACAACGGAGACCAAGTTTTTTATGCTGGAAATATTGGTCCATCATCGTTGGTGATGTGATTGAGGTGAATCCGAACAAACTCGGGGTTGTCATTTAACGAGCAACATGACTTGTAAACGCACCTAAACCGTTGCAAAAGACTTGGTCGGTACCCTCGTGGGCAGGGGCAATCGAATTCACCAAAAAAAATTTATAGTAAAAAAATAATATTATATAGAGATTTTTTTTAAATGTCTATATAGTCACTGAAATTAAATTAAAATTAACATATTACCTCACAGAGTCACAAATCTAGTGAGAGTTTCAGATCTCGTCACAGGTTACAAAGTCACATATCACAGAATCACATATCTCTTCTTCTCTACACACTCAGCTGATTCTAAACCAGCCTAGGGAGTGGGGCAGCCCTATCTCTTTAGGTTAAATGAAATGATGAATGCCCAAGAGCCCAGTACCACTTCTATTTATCGAGTGATACTCGACCAATCGAATTTATTGTCTGCCTCAACCTGACCGTGGCCCTCGTCTATCTTGGTCCAACAATCGAAGCTAGATCTAGCAGTCCTGCTGATCTAGAGCGGCTTTATAAAGAACGGAGATCGAACAAAAAAGTCTATCGCTGTCAGTCGGTGTCAGTTCTGCAGTTCCAGATCTGGTTGGAGTTCCAACCGTCAAAGTGAGTCACGATTGTCGCCTCATCGTAGAGTTCCAGATCTGGTCGGCGTCACGGTGTGGCGGTGAGTCGGTGGCCGGTGCTTACTGCTCGATGAGGTCGTCTTCATCACTCGACAGGTCGTCACGATGAGTCGGTGGTCGTTGTCAAACCGTCAACGATCACGGCCTGAGCTCATTTCTCACTGGCAGTCACGGTCCTCACGGTCACGATGAGAGAGAGAGAGAGAGAGAGAGAGAGAGAGAGAGGTAACTGCCAACTGGTGTGGGGTCTCAGGGAACGGGGTCTCCGGAACGAGGTTCGGTGCAATTCCAAAAAAAAATTCAAAAGTTTAGGGAGTGCTTCAGTCCCCCCTGTTACCACATAGTTCTGCCCCTGCTCATGGGGCAGTTCTGTTGTACGTTGAGCTTGATGCTCTTCGGCCGTGACATGATTGCTTTAAATTTCATGCAAGCTTTTAGCTAGGGCTTCTCGTTTGATCTCCTATATATACTGGGGATGCACATGGGCTTGTATAACACACAACCTGAAGGCTTTATTAGCAAACCCATTGGAAGTAGGATCAGGATCCTTGCTTGTACGGCAACAAGAAAAAGCACTATGTTCTTAAGACAAACACACTATCCTTAAAACAATATTTGCTCCTATAAGATCTGCTAAGGGTTACAACAAATTTGCCTCTGGAGATAAAATGACCAAAAATTCTTTTGATCACAAGAAGCAATCAACAGACAGAAATTGACAGAGAGGAAGTCTGAAAACAAAGTGAGAAATTCATTGCCATCAGCCCCTACATATAGTGCACCAACAGGGGCCTTGAAAAGATGAGAACAGTTATGGCAGTTAAATGACTCTGCAGGTATCCCTCAACAGCCTAAGAGATACCAAGAACTGACGCCAAGGAACTGAGAGACACCGAAAACAGGTGCCATTTGAATTTAAATAGAACTGACAATTCTGTTAAAATCCAACAGTCACACCTATCTTATTCAACCAGGCTGAATTTGTCGCAAATGTTAAGGCCGGACTCGGGCGAGACCTCGTTGTTCAATCCAACAGCCACACCTTTCTTGTTACACTAGCCTAAATTTGTCGCCAACAATTAAGTCTGGGTTCAGGGCGAGGGCTCCTAGCACCGATGCGCGTATGCAAAGTGCCAATAACGCCTTTACGCCATAGCCTCGGGAGTGCGTGTGTGTGCCGCACATGTACAAATGCATGATCATGCATGCTTTGTATTTTTAGAATAGTAAAGCATGTCATATGGCCACTTAAATACTCTTAGCCTTTCCATTTTCCCAAGTAATATGAGATCCCCCACTTATGACCCTTTCCAACCATATTAGATGCCCAACATTGAGAGATTATGATTGATTCCTTTTGGACATTAAACCTTGTATTGCAGAGTTTGAAAGCCAAGGATCCAATTATTTGAAAATTTTCAACAATTTCTCCCAATTTTCCAAAATTGGTTTTTCCACATTTGTTTTTTTAGAAGATGTACCTCTCTCTATCCCTTGGTAGGTCCTAGTAAAGTAAAGGTACCCTTCAACTTAAACGTTTACCATATAGTAATGAAGTCAATCAAAATTCAGACTAGCCCTAGCCTTGAACTAAGAATCCTTGGTGATTGATCATCACTATTATGTGTAGAACTTCCCAACCAAATTTTCAATTAAATGCATATTTTAGGCCATGTGCTACATCTTAGGATTTTCATATGTGCTATAGAGACAAGCTCAAATCTCGTAGAAGTGGCCCCATTTTTCACAATTATAAGGTAAATCTAGTAAGGTACATTTGTATGACTCGCACCTTCCTTTAAGGACATAGATTTATTAAGGAAATAATTCATACCCTTCCTATTCTTGTTCTCCATAAAAATATGCACATCCTCCAAACTCAACTTCTTGCCAAAAGAGAGATGCAGCATCACTGTTCCTTTACGTGACCTTAGCCATCGATGAGTTTTCATTTAAATATGATTTCCATTTACTACCTGCTCAAGATCCTTAAGGAGATTCATGTTCTTAGCACTTTGCTTGGTTGCTCGGAGCACCACTCCTCATCTTTTCCCACCATGCTAGCCTCGAAAACCACCACAATGAAATTCTCATTGGCAAGCACGTTGGCTTGGTCCCTTTTCAGCCTCTTAGCCACTCGACAATCCTTCTTGAAGTGCCTAGTATTTTCACACTTCAAACAAGCCTTTTTAGGCTTGTCTTGCCCTTTGCTTGAAGAAAAATCTTAACCATTGAGCTTATGCTTAGAGCCATTAGTTGAACCATGATCTACAACAAGAGCCTTGGAGGACTTGTGATCTCCCAACTCAAGTCTATCCATGTTTGAAGAATTCTCTTCAGCTTGGATATACTTGACCAATTCTTGTATAGTCATGGTATCCTTCTTTTGTCTGAACTCTTTATGACATTCTTTTCAAGTGAAAGGAAATTTAGAAATGATTATCGACATTTGAAAAGACTCATCAAGAGAGTGGCCCTCAAAAATCATCTTATTCATAACCATGCAGTTCATGACCATGAACTCTTTATGACATTCTTTTCAAGTGAAAGGAAATTTAAAATGATTGTCAACATTTGAAAGGACTCATCAAGAGAGTGGCCCTCGAATAATCTTATTCATGACCATGCAGTTCATGACCATGAACTCTTATTGCATTCTTTTCAAGAGAAAGGAAATTTAGAAATGATTGTCGACATTTGAAAAGACTCATCAAGAGAGTGGCCCTCGAAAATAATCTTATTCATAATCATGCAGTTCATGAAATTGTGAAATAATAGACTTTTCCGTCTACCATGCGGAAATCAAACAACTTATTGATTAGGAAGCTTTTGTTCCCGGCGTCCTCCATCTTGTATTTGTTGTCGAGATCATCGCATTTCCTTTGCCATATTGTTCCATATTTGATCTCATACACGTCGTATAAAGTGTCGAATAGCCTCCCAAAATATATCCCTTGCAGTAGACATCATCTTTTTCCCACTTCTTTTTTTGCTTGGCAGCAGTTTGTTTGGTTGCATTTTCTTCTACAACAGGCTTTGAAAATATTAGGACATAGGCTATCTTCAAAGTTGCATGAAAAAAGTACATCTTGCGCTTCCAACATCTGAAAAAGAAGCCGTCGAACTTTGCCAGTGTGGAAATCTCATTGATCACATGCATTTTTGTAGCACTCTTCATTGAATGACTGATACTGTAGTAAGATTGTTGGAAAGGTAGGCAGTAAATAGAGATAAGAAAAAAAAAAGCCTGAGTCAAATAATAAGCAGTTTGTCCTTAAGACATTATTTGCCCCCTATATAATTTGCTAAGGGTTGCAGTAGATCTGCCTTCCAAAATAAAATAGGTAGAAATTCTGTTAATCAGAGCAGAAGTAATTAACAGATAGAAATTTGAGAGAGAGGAAGTCTGAAAAGGAAATGAGAAATGCATTGCCATCATCCCTTATACATAGTGCACCAACAAGTGCCTTGAGTAGGTTTGCAAACTCTTATAGCAGCTAAATGACTGCCTGTATCATTTAACGAACATAAGACTGAGAGACACCAAGAAAGGTGTGAAGGAACTGAGAGACACTAAGAAAAGATGTCATTTGAATTTAAATAGAATTGACAATTCTATTTAAATCCAGCAGTCACATTATTTCTTGTTTAATCTAACAGTCACACCTTTCTTATTACACTAGGTTGAATTTGTCACAAAAAGTTAAGGCTGGGCCCGGGACGAGCCCTCTTACGGACGATGCACAGTGCATCTAAAAGCGCCAATAGTGCCTTTCCACCATCAGTGCGGGTGTCGCCGCGGACGCCCACTTCTGTGTGGGTGCGAATGCATGGTCATGCATACTTTGTGCTTTTTAGAGTAATAAAAGCATCTCACGTGGCCGCTTCAATACCCCTAACCTTTCCATTTTTCAAGCAATGTAGGAATCTACATTTATGACCTTATTGCAAATTTTATTAAATGCCCAACTTTGGGAATCAATGAAATTGAATGATTCCTTTGAAACATTAAACCTTGTAGTGCAAAATTTGAAATCTAAACGTCCAGTTATTGAAAATTTTCCACAATTTTTCCAAATTTTCTAAATTGTTTTTTTTCATTTCTTTATTTAGAAAATGTACCTCTCTCTATCCTTAGGTCTTACTAAAGTAAAGGTGTCTTTCTACCTTACCATATAACAATAAAATCAATAAGAATTTAGAGTAGCCTTAGCCTTGAACTAAGAATTATTGGTAATTGATCATCACTACTATATGTAGAACTTTTTAACCAAATTTCAAATAAATGCACATTTACTGCCATGTGCTACATCTTAGGATTTTCATAAGTGGCATAGCGACAACCTTAAATCTCATAGAAGCGGCCTGGCTTCTGGCACTTATATACGTAAATATAGTAAGGTACACTTGTATGACCTGCACTCTCCTTTAAGGACATAAATTTACTAAGGGAATAATTCTTACGCTCCTCTTGTTCTCCATACAAATATGCCCTACCTTGAGATGGCATCTTTGGTTAAAAATACAACGTATTTTTCTATATGAACTAGAAGACCATAAGTTACTGTGGTGTCTAGTTTGTTTCCACGTGCATGTTACCTCTTTTATTTCATGAGCTTTGAACCCATCTCCTTGAAAGTCTTCCATATTACATCCCTGCCTAAGCCTTTTGTAAAAGAATCCGCCAAATTCCTTTTGAACTTCACGTAGCTATTAGTAACAACTTCTATGCTTAGTTGTTCTCTCTCGTAGCTATGTCTAGACTTCACATAGTCAGTCTGTTTCGAGTTTGCTATGAATTTTAGACAAACTTCCTTCAAGATAAAAGTAAGTTGTAAATTAACTAATAGCAAGATTCAAAATTCATCTAGGTTAGCAATTGCTTTAGAGAAAGAGAGACATAGACATAGATATCTGAAAAGAACGTTAAAAAAAATTAAATACATGAAATTAAGTTCTAAAATTTTATTAAACAGAACTTTCTAAAATATAGAAAAGTTTCAAACACTTATCAGCTGGGCCAAAATAAACCTATCGGCGCATTCGAGGGCAGGAAGTGTAAGGACTCACGCACCCTATCAACCTGACTTTAAAGCTTCCCACTTTCCATATTGAGCAAAAATAACTTCTTCTTCTACAAGCCAATTTAATTTTGTGGCAAAACTTTATTCTCTTTCCTGGTAGTGACAATGTTCTTGTTTGCGTAATTCTAAGCTACTTAATTTAAACATGTCTGCAAAAGAAGTGGTTGGTGCGATAGGCTTTAGTATTTTTTGAAAGATTAACATGCGATGAAAAGGAAGTGGGTCCACAAAACACATACATTTGTCTCTAGATATATTATTCAAGTAAAATGCCAAAAAGAGCAATGGCAAGGCCTGAGAACCGACACTGATGCGATGGCCAGGCATGTCCAGGGACTACAATTCAAAGCAAGGGTCTGATGTCAAAGTATTCAATCTGAAATGCTTTATCTCTCCAGGATTGTCTAAGATCTAATATTTTAGAGCAAGAAGATGAAAATGTGAAATGTTATGATTCGTTGTTATTCTAATGTGTATCTTTTTTACAAGCACTTAAGGATAACTAACTTGTCTTATTTTGAGACATCTTGCTCTCTAGTGCCTACATGTCGGTGTTCATCCGAGCTGCCATACGCACTTGGCCTGCCCCGTATAGCTGTCCTCTGTCCCTAAAAATCCAATGTGCACTACAGCTATGTGCTAGAGTAAATACTCTATTTAGCTAGCTGTCTAGTACCTTTATTGAGTTCCATAAAAATGTAAGGAGATATTGAGAACCTAGCCAGTAGAGTGGTCCGAAGGTTATCATTCCTTTTGTTTTGAATAGGTGCCTTGCATTGGCATTTAAGTCAGTCGCTTAGTTTTGGAATTTTTGTGTTAGCCCTATGGTTGGATAAGTTAGGCTTACATCTTGTTTTGATAATAACTACACATCGATTATGTTCTAATGTATGCTTTGAGTGGATTCTCAGTAAGTATACACTCATGAAGATAAATTTGAGAAGTTGAATATGTGGGTCAAAGCCAAAGAAGCTTAAAGTTATAGTGGGCATGATATGGAAGCTTCATCAAGTCCAATGTCAAAAAGTAACAAAGAATGCATAGGCTAAGTTACTACGAATTATAATTGATCTTTATTTTTATGTAACTAGTCTTGGTTTGATACTTAGATTGATGACTATGACCTAAAATGACCTTAGGACACCTTATGCATTGCATGTGAGTTCATAACCATTCACACAAGTCTGGTTCTGGAAAATGAGTGAACTTTGGAGTTTACTCAGATTTTCTCAAAAATGTTTTTGGTGCTAATCTTTTCACAATTTGCTAAAATTTTTCATTATCTTTCCAACACAATAAATAAGCCTCAATTCAATTTTTTTAGAGAAAATTATGCTCAAAATAAGAAAGGGGGTATGAGGCAGTCGAGAAATGGACAGTTAGGGAATGCAATCAACTACATTGTGAATGCAGTCGAAATAACGACTAGTTTTGCCCAAAATCATGCCAAATCTTCTCATAATGGCTATATTTGATGTCTACCTATAAAAATAATTTGGGGTTTCATCGTACATCACGGAAACCACATTCTAAGCCTTCATTAATTAAAGAAAAATCAAGGCTCATAGATTAAACTTTTTTCTCTTCATCTTCATGACTTTACATCTTAAAAAAGAGCATCTTTGTGAGCAATTCTTTGATTGAGAGTGAGCATTCTTTAAGTCATCAATTCTATCATCTCTCTATTGTACTAGAGCTTCATTTGTACACACTTCCTTTCAAGAGGTTTTCTTTATACACATTTGATCTTTGTAAAAGGATTGTAAAAGTACATGCAGTTGGATTAAATGGTTTTCTTCTTGAGATGATAGTTTAGTGATGAGGGGGATTGGGCGGCTGAATAGGTACAGTTGGACAAAGACGAAAGAACATGGAGAAATGGGGTGAAAAGGAGAGTGATGGTGCCATGAAGCAGTGGTGTGCGAGTTGTGTTTTGAAGTGGGTGCAGCAGTGAGTGTATTATGTGTTTATTTTTGGGTGAAGTGGGTTTAGGAGAAGGGATGAGAGAAGGTGGGAAGTGCATGTGTGTATGTGTGGTATTTGAGCAAGAAGAAGCCTCACGGCAGTGGGAAGTGCATGTGTGTATGTGTGGTATTTGAGCAAGAAGAAGCCTCACGGCAGTGGCTTTGCTGTGATGGTTGGATGCTCGTGAAGATGAAGACTTGCAACTATAATAGTGTAGTGTATATAAGGCGAGTTAATGTGTGTGGTGATGCATGTAATAGGAGTGCAAGTGTGTGGGTTTGTGTGTTGAGTGGGTGTAAATGGAGATGGAGGAAACTCCATCACAGCCGTGAGTGGGTGTGCTGGGTACTGAGTGTGGGTAGAAAGTAAGGAAGAGGAAGAAGCAAGTGAAATGGGTTTATGTTGTAAAGTGGTACACTGTGCTTGCACAGTTGTACCAAGTTACTGTTAGATATTTTATGATTGTCAAAAAATTTTGAAACTTTATCGGAAGATTCATATAGAAATATTAGAATTACTATTAAAATTTCATATTTTTCTGACATTGTTTGTTATTTTTATTAATTTTGTAAATTTTGTTTTTCTAAAATCTATTTGGAGCATTTAATGTTCTTAATAAATTTTGAGAAATTTTATGTAATGTTTTTATGATACAAAGAAGTGCCAGTTTTAGTTTTGAAATTTTTAGAGTCATTTTGGTACTAAATCAGTATCGCGTTTAAGTTAGCTAAACGAATGATTTAAATAGTTTTGATGCTTTTTAATTTTTAATTTTAGTTTCTATATTATCCTTATATATTGTAAAGTTATTACAAAATTATAGAACTTTATTTTTGGCTAGAAATAATTATGGCTATTTATGGATTTTTCTTGCATTTCAAGAAACTATTTTAATTCAAAAATATTCAAAATTTTAGAAAATTCATACTTTAACTTTTAGTAATGTTTTAAGCTATAAAAGTTTTTTTTATTATAATTTAATATGTATTTGAAGTATCGTTACACATTAAGGAGCGTATACGGTTTTCGGTTAGGTTAGCCGCGTGCAAGACTCCCTTTGAGTTACGTGAGTTCGAGGTTAGAAGTGAACACGTGGTGGGTAATTGATATTAGGTTTATAGTATAGTAGCATGGATTGTGTTCTAACATATGGATTGCCAATCTAGGTTGATTCAGAGAATTTTGATCAAGGTTGGTAGCATTATTTAGCTTGGACCGAAGTAAGAAATTCTATCTGAACCCTTCTTCATCGTTCTGATTTCAAATATTTTATTATGATAGATTTATGAACTACATTGATTCGATTTTATGTTTGATATAAAAGATGTTTTGAAACTGTCCATGAAACCCTAATTTGAGCCTAATAGCGATCGTTTGGAATTCGTCATTATGATATGTTTATTTAATTCAATCATTATAAAACAGTCTGAATTGTATTTAAATGCTCTGAATATTGACATGAGTTAGTAAACATGGGAGTTATAATGATGGTTTGTATTGTTGGAGTTATAAGGATTGTAACATCCCGGAATTTTCAAAATGTTAACACTCAATCGATCAATGACACTAAGACAATGAGAACGTCATAACTAAATTTTCAGTCATCATCAGAGCAGTTAAACCTTTAATCAAACTATATTCTCAATAGACCGTCATAAATACATCAAACTAAGTCTTAAAAATCCTTAAATAATAATCATTATCCGCATAAGGGTTCTAACAATCAATTCCAAATTTTAATTCTTTTTCTTTCTCTCGCTCGGCTCTAATCCTTTATCAGGTGACTTAATGCTGGCTGCCTGCCTGCGGAAAGGAAGTCAAAGGAGAGTGAGCTTTCGAGAGTCCAGTAAAATCGATCAATGATTTAAAAACAAGAAAGCGATACGGACGATTTTACATTTAAAACAATAGACAATTTTAAAAACAGAGAAACAGAGCGATTTAAATGATTTTTCTATATACAATCAAATGATAATCAAAGAAAACTACAGCGTTTCAATATAAACATAGGGATGAATATCAACTCAATCCTTTAAATAATTAGTCATTCAAAACAGTTCAGATATAATCATTACAAAACACTTTAGGTACAAGAAAAAAAAAACAAAAACAGAAAACATTGAACATGAGTAGTACGATGTAGCAAAGCCACCCCGGTAGTGCTCGATACGATTTACATATACATATATACAATGACTAGTCTATCTAGTTACCAGTTTAACTCATCCAATAGACCATCCTTACTAACTCATGCCAATATTCAGGAAATTTAAAACAATTCAAATATTTTTACAATGATTGAATTACATGAAACAAGATGAGAATAAGGAGTTTCAAACGATCGCTATAAGGCTCAACTTATGGTTTCACGGACAGTCTCAAAACATCTTTTATATCAAACATAAAATTGAATCAATGTAGTTTATAAAGTTATCATGGTAAAACAAATGAAATCAGATATCCTACAATATCATAAACCTAATATTAGCTACCCGCAACGCACTCACTTTTCACTCCGAAATTGCTAAACTCAAAACGCGCCTCGCACGCGGCCAACCTAACCGAGAACCTGGTACGCTTTTTAATACATAACAATATTCTAAATTTAATATAAATTACAATAAAACAAATTTATAGCCAAAAAAATTATAAAAAGTCAAAGTATGAATTTCCTGAATTTTTGAATATTTTTGAATTAAAATAATTTTCTTAAATGCAATAAAAAATTCATAAATTGCCAAAATTGCTTCTAGCTGAAAATAAAGTCCCATAATTTTTGTAACAGCTTTAAAAAATATATAAAAATTATAGAAACTAAAATCAAAATTTAAAAGGCTAAAATTGTTTCTTTATTTTTCTAAAACTAATGCGATACGGAAACCATAGCAAATCAACTCAAAAAATCATCAAATTCAAACTGAGATTTATTTAGACCATAAAAACGTTACTTTTATTTTTCCTAGAACATTTTCAAGGTTTAAAGGCTCCAAAAGAATTTTACAAATCTGAAATTACAGAAAATACTAAAAATTCGTACAATCTCAAAAAATTATAAACTTTTTCCACAAATCCTAATATAGTCTAATGTATTATACTATAAAGTTTTATATGCTAACAATAATTGTGCGCTAGTTTATGTACACGTCAAACTTAACGCTAACCCAAAGTACTCGCTCTGTATTTCCTTTCTTCTCTTTACTTTCTCTGCCTCAGAGAACCTCAACATACACCACACTCAACAGCACACTCTCTTCATGAAGCACCCATACAGTTTACCAAAACCTCATATCACTTCTTTCTCCATTACACCCACTCACACACATATAATAACCAACACTCTTATACTCACATTAACACACCCAACACTTATATTCCCTCCATTTACACAAGTTCAAAAAAAGAAGAACATTACCCATTTGCATGCCCACTGAAGTGGTCTCCCTCTTCTTCTCTTACAGTGCAAAATTAATCCGTTAAATTATATCAAGATGTTACATATGCAGTGCAAAACGAAGGTGTTCATACAACGTCTATTATGTGTGAACTGGGGTGTGTGGGTAAGTGTTGTTATCGGGTGTGAGATGGGAAGTGAAATGGCTGCTGTTGGTTGCAAATTTAAGGTGTGCGTGAGGGTGATGGAGTAGGGACATGGCTGCCAAGGAAGAAGTAGGAGACCACTGGTATTGTGGGTTCAGAAGTATTGTGGGTGCTTGTCTTGGGTGTAAGCATGTGAGTGATTGTGTGAATAGTGTGTGTGTGTGTGTGTGTGTGTGTGTGTGTGAGTGTGGTGCTTAATGTTTTGGGGGGGGGGTGTATAAATGAAAGAAGAAGAAGGAGACCCATTGCCATGAGGCAGTGGGTGTGTGAATTGGCAGTGGGTGTGTGAATTGGGTGTGAATGTGTGAAATGGCTGTGTGTGTGTGTGTGGGGTGTGTGTGTGTGTGTGTGTGTGTGAGTGAGTGAAGGAAGAAGTAGGAGACCACTGCAACGAGGCAGTGGGTGTGAGAAGTCAGTTTGAGCATGTGTCTGTTGAGTATTTGTGTGTGTTTAAATGTGTAGAATGAGAAAGGAAAGTGTGCAATTGTGAAATAGTTGGTATTGGGTTAGCGTTAAGTGAGATGTGTACTTAAGGTAGCGTACAATTATTGTTAATATGTAAAATTTTAAAGTACAATACCTTAGGCTAATTTATAATTTCTGGCAAAACATTTGTAATTTTTTGAGAATGTATGTATTTTTAATATTTTCTGCAAACTTAAATTTGTAAAATTCTTTTAGAGCATTTAAACTCATGAAAATGTTTTGTAAAAATTAGAGTAACATTTTTATAGTATAAAAAGTCTCAGATTAAGTTTGGAAATTTTTAGAATTGATTTGTTATAATATCCGTATATCATTGGTTTTAACAAAACAAAAAATTTAAAAATAGTTTTGATACTTTTTTAATTTTGATTTTAATTTTTTATAATTTTTATAAGTACTCTAAAGCTGTTACAAAAATTGTGGGACTATTTGTTCACCTAGAAACAAATATGGCTATTTACGGATTTTTATTTCATTTCAAGAAATTACTTAATTTGAAAATATTCAAAATTTTAGAGAAATTCATATTTTGACTTTTAATAATGTTTTAAGCTATAAAATATTTTTTATAATTTATTATGAATTTAGAACATCTCATTAAAGTGCGTATAGAGTTCTCAGTTAGGTTAGCTGTGTGCGGGACCACTTTAAGTTGCGCGATTTCGGAGTTAGAAGTGAGCACGTGGTGGGTAGTTGATATTAGGTTTATAGTATTATAATATAGATTGTGTTTTAGCATATGAATTGCCAATCTAGGTTTATTCAGAAATTATTGACCGAGATTTGATATCATTGCGTAGCTTGGATCGAGGTAAGGAATTTTATCCAAACCCTATATCATTGTCTAATTTCAAATGCTTTATCATAACAGTTTTATAGATTACATTGAATGTTGATTTTTATGATTGATATAAAAATATTTTTAAACTGCCCATGAAACCCTAATTTGAGCCGTTTAGTAATCGTTTGAAATTCTGGTTCATTTTTATATGTTTATTGACTCAATCATAGTAAAATATTTTTAATTCTATTTATTGTTTCTCAATGTTGACATGAGTCAGTAATCTGGGAGTTATAAGGATGGTCTATATTGCTGGAGTTATAAGGATAGTCTGTTGATTGGGTTAAACTAGTACCTAAATGGACTAGTCAGTGTACAATATGCATATGTAAAGCGTATCCAGCACTGTCGGAGTGGCTTTACTACAGTGTTCTGCTCATGTTCAACCTTTTTATGTCTCTGTTTTATTGCACCTGAAATGTATTGAAATGATTATTGATTTAAGGGATTGATTTGATACTCGTCTCTATGCTTATATCGAAATGCATTGGTTTCATTTGAAAAATTATTTTTAAAATTATCTTTTAACTGTAAATATAAAATCGTTCTAATTGTTTTGTTGTTTTAAAATCATTGATCGAACTTACTGGGCTTTCAAAAGCTCACTCTCCTTTGACTTCCTTTTCCAAGGTGATAACCAGCATTAAGTTCCCTAAGAATGGATTAGAGCCGAGCAACTGAAATAAATTTTTAGTATTAACCATTAAGACCCCTGCGCGGGTAAATTTCTCTAACTTGTTAATAATATTTAAATTGATTTGAGGAATTGTGATGATTAGAAGCTTTGACATAGGTTTTCATAGTTGGTTATTTGAAATTGAGGTTTTTATGTCATTAGGTAGTGATTGTTTTAACGCTCCGGGAGTTCGAGGTGATAATGCTCCGAAAAAGTCTGCATATTAAAGCTTCAAAATTTTGTGTGGTAAAGCTTCGAATGTACGCAATAAGCAATGACAAAAATATGTACGACGTCCGAAAAGACAGATGTAAGTACTGTGGTAAATTATTTTCATGTGGTAGTGGTAATGGCCATCCTAATAGGCATTACGCTCAGTGTGCACCTACATAAGGCCATGTCGAACCTAGCCAAACGCAGTTATCTTTTGACGGTAAATTATTTGTTTATAGTCAACAAGACTAAAGAGATGGTCTTTCTGAATTAATTATTCACGATGAACATACTTTTAGTTTGTTGATAATGTTAAGCACTGTTGATATATGAACACTTTCGTGCAACCTTTGTGCAAAAAAGTTCATAAAAACACAACTAGATCTGATGCACTTAGATAGTATAATGCTGCTAAAGCACACTTGATTAATTATTTTTATAATTTTAATGGTAGAGTTAGTCTTACTTCTAATGTTTGGCAATCTCCTTTTACTTTTATTAGTTATGCACGTTTGACAGCCCATTGGATTGATTCTGATTAGACTATGAACAAGAGAATCATCGCTTTCGAACCCTTTCCTTATCTGCATAATGTAGCTAAAGTTGCTACTATTATAATTCACGTTTAAAATAAAGAACAAGATTATGAGTATCAGTTTTGATAATGCTTCTAATAATAAAGCTGATATTTTAGCCTTAAAAGAAAGCCTTCAACCTGTACTTACTCTTGAATCATTTCATGTTCCATGTGTTTTTCATATGATTAATTTAATTGTTCAAGATGGTTTAGCTGCTGCAGGAGATATTCTTCTCAAAATGAGGGGAATGGTAGCATTTATTAACATTTTGGGTCTGAGAACACAACAATTTAAAGCTTTATGAGATCAGTATAATTTGTCTTGTAGGAGACCACTTACAGATTTCGTCCATAGGTAGAACTCCATATATCATATGCTTTTATATGTTTTGGCCTCCCTTTCCACTTGCACTTGTTTTCTCGAGTCTTTGCACCTCCGCGATATTTACGGACATTCGTACATCAACCTCGCGACGTCCGTCGTTCGTCACCCGCGACCTCACACTGCCCCTGCGATGCCCGTCGCCCAAAGTCACGCGCTACCGCCGAATGACCAGTCACTAACGACCGCGTACCATCACTCCCAACTTTTTTCATTACTACATATTGCATTAATTATTTTTGGATAACATACACACTTGGCTCAGGCCCCGTCTCCAGGGCACCGGACGCGCACCCGTGCGCCATCTCCGTGATGTTCATCGCAGCACCCGTGCGCATCTTTCATCACATGTGCCCCCGGCAGCAAGTATTGTCTCGTGACGTTCGTCGCTACGCCCGTGTGCCACTTCCATAACATGTGCCCCCTGCACCAGGTATTGTCTCATGCCGTTGGCATCACGCCCGTGTGCCACAATCATGTTACAGGCCCACGGGCACCACTATCATTCACCACACCATGTGCCCCCGCCATGGACGTGGAACATGGTCCGACCCACTCACAAGAGTGTGTAGCATTCCAGGGGGCTCTGGCATGAGGACCCCTCGCAGAGAGATGGGCTCGTTTCCACAAAGCCATCTCCGACTTCATTCTGGAGGGCTCCGCTCATAGTGCTCAGGCACAAGGATCCCTCACAGCGGGATGGGCTTGTTACCACAAAGCCATTGTCGTCTTCATTCTGGCGGATCTACTTATAGTGCTCCGGCACGAGGACCCCTTACAGCGGGATGGGCTCCGATGGGCTCGTTACCACAAAGCCATTGTCGCCTTCATTCCGGGGGGCTCCGTTAGTAGTGCTCGGGCACAAGGACCCTTCGCAGCGAGATAGGCTCATTACCACAAAACTATCACCCCCTGGGGTGACTTGCATGATACTAGGCACTGAGCGGTGACCACGTCCACTCACGTTACCAGTGATCGTCGGCTCCCCTAGGACGATGACCCTCAAGTCATTCCGAGACTGGAGCAGGTGTTTGGAGGGCATCCGTCCTAGTCCGCCTGGCAGTTGGTTACAGGGGCAACCCTCATCGCTGTCAGGTTCTTTACACGTCTCTTGACGCACCATGTGGGATTCCGTAAGGGCTTGGACCGGCGGCTGAGGCAACGGGCTTACACTAATCATGCTACCACAGTGTGGTCAGTCTTCTTAGACAAGTAGAGCGACGCTGTGTGGGCAGGCAGAGAGAAAATAGAAACTGGCAGTCTGATAGAGAACTGGCATTTTTTTATCCCTGGTGACATGTCACTCCCAGGGGATGACATGTGGCATTTTATGACATAAGCATACTATTTACTATAAATAGTTGACTTTTGGACTCATTCTGGACAGAATTCTCTCATTTGACAAAAATCACTTTCTCACTCTAGAATTTGAGAGCTCTTGGATTCTATAGTCCCTCCTTCTGAACTGTAACCATACCGTACATAGGATAATGTTTCTTGGACAGTCTCCAATTTATTCATTGCCAACACCTGTTCTTGGGATTTGAATACTCTCCTTCGTTCTTTTTTGGGGAAAATAGTTAGCCTAATTCTTTGCCTTCCGCTTCTTCCGATGGGAGCGTCTGACAGCTAGCTAGCGCTTTTGCCCAAGGGGACTACTTCTCAATGGCAGCCATGTATCGGTTCTTATCCAACCATGCACACCGGGCCACCTTGTTGTATCAGCCCCTGACGCCTGCCTGTTGGTCTCACCTTTAGAAGCTCCCAATCCCGGAAAAACTAAAAATCTTTTTGTGGTAATTCACCCACCGACAGCTCCCTCTTCCACCCGATCTTTTACAACGCCATTGTCTGATTAGTGTTGTTTGCCCGTTGTGTCTGTCTCATCTTGAAACACTTGAACACCTCTTCCTCAAATACCGCTTTGTCATGGCAATCTAGGAATTTGTTTTTGGGTCGATGACCCCGCCCCTGGCCCTAACCTCGTCTTCGGCACCTTCCATTCTGGCACGCTGGCTCGAGCCCCTGGTCACTCGCAATTGTAGTGCACTGGTTTGAGTCGTTTGCTTTTCAGTCATTCTATGGTCCATATGGTTAGACCGAAACACAATGGTCTTCAGAAATCACAAATTCTGCTCTAGCTCGATCATCGCCCAATGTCGGGGATTATTACATTCTATCTTTACTACCCCAGCTTTGAGATGGCGGTTCAGGAAAAGGGAGCGCTTCCAAAACACGATACCACCTGGGATACTTGTGGACTGCTACGACCATTTTTATCCCCCATTACGCCCCATTTACTTCTCTTGTCTTCTGCTCTGTTTCCGTCTTAGGCTCGCTCTGCAACAGGAAATTCAGTTTTGGACTTGTTTTTTCTTGATCAAGCTTGGACACCAATAGGCGCTTAGCCGACTCCATCACAGTGGCGGACAAACCGGGAGCCTTTACAATTGCCATCTGTCATGGCCTTGATTGGGCTTTTAAACTTCAGTACATGCATAATATTTTTTTATTATCTGACTATTCCTTCCTGCTACAGATGACAACCCACCTTAGTAACGGATCATCATCAGTCAGCCGTACTATTTTGTCTAGGTGCCAGGGATTGCACTCTGTGCTTGCAGCCCAAGGTAAAGCTGCCCCCTCACAGCTTTCGTCAGCATTAGCGACTTTTGTTGCCGGCTCTGGTACGGGTTCACATCTGGAGTGGTGTGCCAGTGTACAGCTTCGCTAGGCCAGGATCTGTGCTACCGCTACGTCCTTGTAGTGTTTTTGATCCCTTGCAGTTAGTTTTATTATGTTTACTCTCGGGTGGGGTTGCCACCCGCCATGTACATTCAAACATTTTCCATCTGGTATATATTTATGACTTTCTCAACAAAAAACAAAAAAAAAAACGAGTTTAATGTTTCCAGCATTTGCAAACTGGCTTAAAGTCAAGTTCCCAAATTTATAGTTTTGGCTATTGGAGTTACTAAGAGGTCTTTTCAGATTGATTTTCAAAAGTAGATTGTGATTAAATAGGTTAAGTGTGATAAAACTATCTCATAGTGTGATCAAATTTAAGTAAGAAGAAACGAGACGACACAAGGATGAAATGCGTTTAGAGAGAGAAGCTCTGGGATTTCAATAGATTCATGCAGCAACCGGGTGTTTCAGTGAGTTTTCTACAGTTATATCTTGGTCAAGAGTTTCTTGAAGAAGAATGCTATCAGCAATGACATCAAGGCATTCTTACCAATTGCGAGGTTCTCCTAGTGATCTGTTTGCTCGTGATTTCATAAGCAAAAAGTGGCAAAATGTACATGACGACAACAACAACAATATATCAAACCAGTGATCCCCTCACCAATCACAGTAGCTTTAGGATCAGCAACATTTAGCAATGTCAGAGACATTAGACCGTAGAAGGTATCATTCAAAATTACAGCTAGAAAGAAAATCAAGTTCTGATTCTGATGAAATTGATGATCTTTAGGAGAAAATGTTGCACTTAATGAAACAAATGGAAGAATTTAGACAAGAAAATATGGATTTGCATAAACAAATATGTGATAAAGATGACATAAAATTTGCAAAACAATGGAAATCCAAGAATCGACAGTCTTGGAAATGATGTATGTTGATGAGAGGTTGGGGACACGTATCTCTCTCACACCGAGTTGTGAGAAAATGCAAGCCCAAAAGATGATGATACGTGGACTAAAAGTGGATGAGGTGGCTTCCACATCACATGTTATGTGCCACGTCGTTAAGGAATTGAATTAAAGACGGAAAGAGCGGGAACAAAGAAGGATTTTTCACCTCTACCCTCAAATGGCAAACAAAATCCACAACGGCAGGAGATACAAACAAAAAATTCTTATGCTTCAATTATTCGGCAAAATAAAGAATTTATGGTGGAAAATCGATTGAATTGCATTCCACTTCAAGAAATTCAGGGTCACAAAGGCATGGAATACTCTCAAGAGGATGTGGAAACTGAATTACAGGTACGTAAGAACGTCGTTATTGCATATTTGGTAGGTGCAGACCTCCATATCATGTAATGAAAGGTTATTTGGTGCTGAAATGGAAGAGATGTGGTAATTTTTCTCTGAGCTTTAACAAATCTCGGATTTTTGTTGTGAGATTTGATGATAGACTGGCAAAGCAGCATGTCTTAGGCTTCGTTTGACAAAAAAATTTTTTTGGTTTTCAGTTTTTAAAGAGCAGTTTTTTAAAGAGCAGCTTAATTTTTTTTTTTTATAAAAACAAGTGGGTGTTTGATAACCCCTTTTTTTTTGAGGTTTTTTTTTTGGTGTTTGGTAACCCTTTTTATTTTGACTTTTTTTTTTGGTGGTTTGCGGTGGCGGTGGTGGGGCGTAGCGGTGGTCGACGGTGGTGGTGGTGGTGGCCGACGGCCGGAGGTGGCTGCCGGCAGTCACCGGCGGTGGTGGCCGGCGGCCGGAGGTAGCTGCCGGCAGTCTCCGGCGGTGGTCGCCGGCGGCCGGAGGTGGCTGCCGGCGGCCGGAGGTGGCTGCCGGCCGTCTCCGGCGGTGGTCGCCGGCGGCCGGAGGTGGCTGCCGGTGGTCTCCGGCGGTGGTGGCGGCGGCCGGAGGTGGCTGCCACGTCTCCGGCGGTGGCTGCCGGCGGCCGGAGGGGCTGCCGGTGGTCGCCGGCGGCCGGAGGTGGTTGTCGGCAGTCTCCGGCGGAGGTCGCCGGAGGTCCGGCAGTCTCCGGCGGTGGTCGCCTGAGGTGGCTGCCGGCGGTGGGAGGGTGGTGGTCGAAAAAAAAAACCAAAAGTGAAAAAAAACCAGTTTTTGGAGTTTTTTTTTTATTTGCAGGTTAAAAACTGGTTTTTTAATGAAAAAAATTTGGTTACCAAAGCTCTGGTTTTTTTTCAGTTTTTAAAACTGATTTTTGAGTGAGAGATTTAGTCAAACGGGGCCTTAGACCAGGGCCTCTGATTTTTTGATAATATGCTAGTTATAACTAAGCCATGGTCACCTAGTATGTCATTGGAAGGGGAGGACCTATGTTGCATTCATGTATGGATCAAGCTACCACAGCTCCCATTGCGATTCTAGTCTAAAATGATGTTGAGCAGAATTGTAAGTTCTATTAGTACACCATTGTATATGGATAGTATGACTGCATCAAATGATGGACTAAGCTATGCTTGATCTGTGTTGAGGCAAATGTAAAAGCACAGTTACCAGATTGTGTGCCATTGAAAGGGCCAGAAAACAGTGTTAGAATAGAAAATTGAGTATGAACGGTTACCTTGTTAATTAAATGCTTACATCACAATGTGTTTGGGCATAGAGAGGCAAACTGCTAAAAGAAGTCTTAAATGCAACAGGTGTGGAAAGAAAAGGCTATAGGGACTGGCAGTTCTACTGCAACTCAGGAACCTACGATTGCTCAGGCAAAGAGAATAGATCAAAGCCTAATTAATATCAATAGCTAGCAAAACACAGCTGCAACTTCCAATAAGTATGAGCTATTGGATCATTTTGATAAACTAGTCGTGATCTTGTGCTACGATAAAATGTGAGTGCCAAATCACAGAGTCAAGGTAAATCTAGTGATAAAGGAAATAAAGTAGAGACTAGCACATTTGCCAGAAGAGGCAGAGGAAGCAAATCTAAATGACAATTATTGCTAGTTGGAACATCAGAGACTTCAATGATTCCCGAAAGTAGCCTGATGTCAAGAAGGTGATCAAGAAGAATAAAGTGGAGATAATCGATCCCTTGAGACTAGGGTTATGGAGGAATTTATTCTCCGTATCACAAAAAAATGGAATAAATAATGGTGTTTTACATACTTTACACGTACTAAAGGAGTGTCGAGACTTTGTTTTGGGTGGAATAGTAGAAGCTTCAAGGTCGAAATACTAAATAAATCTTCTCAGCACATATGAAAGCTACCTCTAATGAAAATGGAGGTATGTTCTATGTTACTTTCGTTTATGGTAGCAATAAGGGGAACAAAAGTAGAAGATTATGGCAGCAATTATTGCATGAGGCTACCAGAATTGGAAATCAATCTTGGCTAGTGGCAGGGTACTTCAATGTTGTAAGGTTCTCAGATGAAAAGCAAGGAGGGACAACATAAATAGAAGGGATGTATTGGAGTTTAATTAGTGCATATACCAAGTCCAATTGGAGGACATGAATATTAAAGGACTATTGTACACTTGGTGTAATAAAAGAGAAGATGAATTGATAATGTGCAGACTTAACAGGCGCCGCAAAAATGAAGGATGGTTGAGTATCTTCCCAAACATACAAGTGGATGTTATAAAGCTAGACATCTGTGATCATTCCTTCTTACTCATTAATGTTTTCAAGAACTATTGGGTTGGAAAGAACCTTTTAAATTTTTTTTTATTTTTGGATGACACACAGTAGATTTAAAGAACTGCTACTTTCAATGAAGATATCCTGGGGGTGCTTGCCATTGAATATATACTAAGATGAAGAAACTAAAACCAATTTTGAGAAAAGCTTAATATGGAACATTATAGCAACATCTCAGCAAGGACTGCTGGCAAATTCAAGGAGCTACAAGAACTTCAAGAAAGAATTTTACAAAGTAATGATCCAACATGAATACAGCAAGAGAAAGTATGTCAAAGGCAGTATTATCTTCTTACACAAGTAAAAGAAGCTTTTTATTACCAAAAACCTAGAGTTGAGGAATTGTAGTAGGGTGATGGTAACACTGCATACTTCATAGGAAAGTACATGTACACAGGTCACACAACCAAATTTTATCTTTAAGAATGATGAGGGAGCTCATATAACTGGTGCAATGGCTATAAACCAGGTTGCTATTGACTATTTCACCAATTTTCTTGTTGCAACAGTGCTCTACACCCCAATGTCAAAAGCAAATTATAGGAGGTGATAAGGAACGAACGAAATGGTACCCTAAGATCAAATTCTTCTCTATGAACCAATATGTGAAAAGGAAATACAGGAAGCCATATATTCAATGAAGAAAAACAAAGCACCTAGACTTGATGGTTATAGTTCTAAGTTCTTTCAAACGAACTGGGAGATAGTGAAGAAGCATATGATGGATGCAGTTATGGAAATTTTTTTAACAAATTCAGAGGTATACAGCTTCAAAATACTGCATTGACTTTGATCCCTAAAACTTCATGCCTGGTAGTATGAAGGATTTCAGACCTATGACTTACTGTGATGTGATTTACAAGTCTATATCTAAGAATTTTGAACTAATTACACAAAACCCTATACTAAGGAAGCGGGTGCACATTTCACCTTAACGTTTCAATTTTGGCACGATTCACTTTACTTCTCATTAATTTGTGCTCAATTTACCAATTGACGGATTGGAGTCCAATTTCTTAGACACCAGTCAATATTCCAGGGATAAAATGGCGGCTTCAATCATCTTTCCTCATCACCCTTCTCTTTCTCTATCTTCTCTCTTTTTCTATGTATTCACGCATCCAAGAGCACCACCACTCACTTCCCTGCCACCACCAACACTGCACTCACTTCATTGCCGCCACCAACACCATAGCAAGACACGATTGCGCTAGCCATCACCCTACCCAGTTTGCCACGACCACCACTGACCATTGGCAAGCACAAATGATCCCCACCACTGACCACAACCAGCACTATACCCACAGTAACCACCCCCCCTCCACCCCTCAAACTCCACATTCGAACCCTTAAAAATCCTATCATTAACTACTCTGCTAAATTTGGGGGAAGGGGGAAAAACAGGAGGGTCTAATGTTAGTGGCGCGGTGGCACAGAATACAAAACCGTAGTGGTGGCACAGACTAAACAGCGTTGGTGGTGGTGCTTGCTCCACATGCCAAATCGGCATCTCACTGACCACCCGCTCTCACCACTGCAACTCAATAAGTTTGCTGCAACACCATCGAGTCCGCCACAATACCATCGTGCCAATATCAGAACCAGATCCCTTTTCTCTCTCCACCCTCACTTTTCTATGAAGCTGAAGCTATTGATTGGCATAAAGGCTTTAATAAAAATGTTGGCCGTGGTGGTAGAAGTGGGTATGGTGTTGGTCGCGGTGATAGAAATGGCTTTGTGATGGTGTTGGTGTTGGAGAGGTGGAAGGGGTTTGATTGTTAGAGTGTTAGCGGTGGCAGCAGAAGTGGATTAATGGCGGTGTTAGTTTGATGGATCAAGTGGCAGTGGCGCCGTGTTCGGTGATGGCAATTTTGGAGGTTGATGGTTATATGAATGGTGTTGCGGTAGCCGTGGATTAGGGGTATGGTGGTGTTGGTGTTGGGTGGTGGCCAATTGAACAGGAAGATGAATAGGGTAGAATTAGTTTTTAGTTGTCAACTCTTTATTGGTTAATAGCGTTGATGTGGCTATGAATCTGGGAAAAAGACTTTAAGTGATATTTTACCCCTGAAAAATTGATGGACATCCAAGAAACTAGACTTTAGTCCGTCGATTGGTAAATTGAACACGAATTAATGAATAATAAGGTGAATTGCACCAAAATTGGAACGTTAAGGTGAAATGCGCACCCACCCCTATAGTAAAGGGTTTTATGTGTAATTAGTCCAAGCATTTTTGTGCTAGAGTCAAGGAAGTCTTGCCAATGCTCATTAATTCAAGACAGTCAGCTTTTGTGAAAAGTAGAAATATTGCAGATATTATATTACTTATGTAAGAACTGGTGAAAAATTATCACAGAAAAGGTAAGATGCTTAGATGTGTGATGAAGATTGACCTTCTTCAAAAAGCTTATTAATCAGCGAGTTGAGGCTTTTTTAGCACTGTTATGGAGGTAATGCAGCTCCCACCTAAATTTGTTGATTGGACTGTGTAATGTGTGACCACTGCAAGATTTTCAGCTAACCTTAATGGCAGTATAGAGGGGTACTTTGCATGGGTAAAAGGCTTAAGGTAAGGGGATCTCATATCACTTCACCTATTTTCGCTAGTCATGGAAAGTTTACCTGGGCTAATTGATTATTATACTGCACAACTTTAGTTTAAATATTACCCAAGATGCAAGGAGCTTCAAATTATTGGCTAAGGCAGATAATGCTTCCCTCATATTTCTTAAGCAGGCATTGATTGAATTGAACATCTCCAAGGGTTTTCTCCTAATCTCAGCAAAAGCTCTATCTATATGGCAAGCATAGTAGATGAAAGTATAGCACTTGAGCTGGTAGATATCATAAAGATTCCATATGACACATTCCCAGTTACATATCTTGGGGTACCATTGATATCTGTTAAGCTACATTAAAAGGATTGTGCTATATTGGTTGAAAGATTGACAAAGAGAATAGCAAGCTGGACTACTTGCCTCATATGTGCTTCTTAGTATGCAAATCTCTTAGTGTACAATCTTCATCTTACCACAGAAAATAATCAAGCAAATTGAGTGTAAAATCAGAGCTTTTTATTTGGCATGGAAAATATGTTAAGTGCATAGGAGCAAAAGTGGCATGGAAAGAAGTATGTCTACCAAAATAAGAAGGAGGATTGGGATTGACAAGGATTAACGAGTGGAATAAGGCAGCTATATGTAAACACCTATAGGACCTAGCTCATAAAAAGAACTCTCGATGGGTTAAATGGTGTTACACTTATTTCATAAAAAGACCAGCATCTATGGAAATTCAACGACCTGTTACACTGTCTTGGACATGATGTAAAATATTAAAACTGAGGAACCAATGCAACAGTATGTACATTTCACATTGGAGATGGAAAAACTACCTGGTTGTCGTTAGATAGGTGGATACCTGGTGATCCATTACTTGATCAATTTGGAGAGAGAACTATATATGATGCTAGACTGAGAAGGGATTCCATGGTTGCTAAGATTGTTAAAGGTAATTCTTCGAGAATCCAAAAATATAAGATCTCATACATTGAGGAAGATGGCACATCTAATCAATAATCAGCCTTTGCCTAGAAGAAAGCATAATGATAAGGTTGCATGGAACTTGCAGTCCAATGGAAAATTCACTATCCAATCTGGTTAGACATAGTTCAAACAAAAGCACCCAAGGGTAAGCGGTGGAAAGTTATTTGGTTCAAAGGATACATTCCTAAGTGCTATGTGATGCTCTGGTTGTTATGTAAAGGAGGAATAAGAACTAAAGAAAAGCTAAAGGAATGGAATATAATTCAAGAGGATTGTTGTGTCTTGTGTCAATAGCAGCAAGAGATAGTATGTAATACCCCGAATCCTGAAAATACTCTTAACGACTTAAAATTTTAGCAACTTTTTTTTTCCTAAAATACTTAACATTGACTTGTACGTTGTAGCGACAAATTTAATACTTATTTAGCATTGATATAATTTTTAGCGATGATATATGTATGTATGTATGTATGTATGTATGTATGTATGTATGTATGTATAACGTCGACGTGTATTATAGCGGCGAATTATCTATCTTAGCATCGGTATAATTTAGTGACAAAATATCATGACCAAACTTTATCGGGATATAGCATAATTGGGATATAGCATAATTAAATTAAATGAATACAAAAATATAACTTTTAGGCTTAGTCCACCCTCTATTTTTGGAAGCAAATCAGGGAGGAACAAATGAAGGGAATTAAGGGGGGACATTTAAACCTTACTTTAATTTGATAATCAGTTACAATTTAATCAAAAGGAAAGAAAATTTCAGACAGAGAGAAAGAGAGAACATATTGCTTTTTGGTTACAGGGAAAAAAAGGAATGAAAAGGAGATAGAGAAGAAGTCTATGGGTGTGATTGTGAAAAAGGGAGAAGAAGAAATACACACAGGAAAACAGAGAAACTGAACCCAAACAAAGACTCGCTGGAATCCGGCAAAGTGAATCAATATTCGGTAAGCCGTCTTGCATATTTATTTAGTGTGTTTATATGTATATTGTTACATATGAATACAATATGTGTGCAATGGTGTATAGCAATGAGAAAAAAAGAGGGGTTCATGTACAGGCCATCCATGGTGGTTGCTATGGTTGTGTGCGGCAGTGTGCAGGGGACATTTGTGTGGGTTTTGGGTGTGTGTATCAGGGATAAGTGGTAGAAGCACATGAGAAGAAGAAGAAGAAGAAGAAGAAGAAGCCATTACAGGAATGATAACAGCCAAAAAGAAGGGAAAAAAAGGTGTTTATGCATGTGTGAATGTGGGTTGGGCAAGAGAAAGCTACTGCTGTGAGGCAGTAGTTGTGCATAGTCTATATGTTTGTGAAATGGGTCTTAAAAGGAGAAGAGAAGGAGAGAAACTGAATAAGAAGTGGCCGAAAAAAAGAAGAAAAGAAAAGCACTTGGTGCTCCTCTTCCAGGTAATCTCAGGTGTTTAAATTATTCTTGTATTTTACTAATTGTGGGAGGTGCTCCTAAAATGGCATGAAGTATCAGTTGGTTAAAAGGGAGATGACATGCTTCCTGATGCCATGTGGAGACTCGGGCATTAAGGACTTAATATCCTTTTAAGTTTTCTATCCTTTATAAGTGGGTTTAGAGGTGGTAATGAGAACAGAGTGTTTTGTTGAGCAGAGTAGTGGTGGGTCTGTTTGTGTATGAAGGAGCGAATGATGTTGTACGGCTGCCATAAATAACTGTAGGGTGTATGTGTAATGAGTGTCTTGATTTGTGTAAACATGTATGTAAATATTGTGTATTGAGACTGTAGTGTGTGATTGTAGGTTGGTGTAATGTGCAAGTAACATGTTTGTGTGTGTTTCTGTATAGTGTCGCTGTATTCCAGAGGTGATGAATAGTGACGGGTTTATGCTGTAAAGTGCTACACTGTGCTTGCACAGTTGTATCGCATAATTGTTGGGTATCATAAAATTGTCAAAAAATGATGAAACCTTATATAAAGGATCTTAGGACAATATTAGAATTACTGTGAAAATTTTGTAATTTTCTGATACCGTTTGGTATTTTTAATATTTTCTATAATTTTAGTTAATTTTAGTTCTTTTAAAGTTTGTTTAGAGCCTTTAAAATTCATATTAAATTATGAAAAAATTTCAGTAACGTTTTTGTATCACAAAGACAATTTAGTTTTAGTTTCATAAATTTTAGAGTTGAATTGCTATTATTATCCATATCGCATTTGATTTAGCTAAACGAATAATTTTAAATTGATTTTGACACTTTTTAATTCTTGATTTTAATTTTTGTATTATCCTTGTATATTTTAAAGCTATTGAAAAATTTATAGGACTTTGATTTGAGCTGAAAAATATTATTAGCTATTTTTGGCATTTTATTGTGTTTAAAGATATTATTTTAATTCAAAATATTTAAAATTTCAAAATTTTATATATTGACTTTTTATAATGTTTTAAAACTATAAAAGTGTTTTGTCATAATTTATTATGACTTTGGGATATCGTTACGCGTTAAATAGTGTATAGGAATTTCGATTAGGTTGGCTGTGTGTGGGACCCGTTTTGAGTTGCACAATTTTGGAGTTAGAAGTGAGCACGTGGTGGGTAGTTGATATTAGGTTTATAGTATTGTAGCATAGATTGTATTCTAACAAATGGATTGTCAATCTAGATTTATTCAGAGATTATTGATCGAGATTTAGTAGCATTGCTTAGCTTAGACTGAGATAAGGAATTTCTATCAGGAACCTAACTCATCAAATTGTCTTCATATATGTTTTTCTGAATTTTTATCAAATTTTCTTTGGCATCTGTTATAATTATTATGAGTGCGCATCGTTTGCCTTTTAAATACCTTGTTTTGAGCTTTACATGATTATTGGATATTCCATTTTATGCTCAGTATTTCTTACGCGTTGAGTATCGATTTATTCATTATTTTGTCAATTATTGCATTTTATACATTGACATGAGATTCTGCATTGGTGTTTTGACAGAGTCGGTGTATGTTGAAGGATATTAGTGTGCAGGGGCGGACCTACGTGGTGATAAAGGGGGGCCGAAGCACCCCCTGACTTTTGAAAAAAAAATTATTTTTTTCGGGAATCGCACCGCGACCCCTTCCCAAGATCCCGTTCCCTGAGACGTCGTTCCCCAATATCCCGTTCCCCGAGACCCACACTCGGCAGTCACCCATCTCTCTCTCTCTCTCTCTCTCTCTCTCTTACCGTGATCACCGGGTGGACTGAGCTCAAACAAGCCATGACAACTGACGACCCTACTCCAACCAAATCAGGATCTGCCGGCGATGCACCGACGCACCAGATCAGGTGACACACGATAGTGGCAACAAGATTTGGCCCCTTACTCCGCTCTTCGACTGCTACTCTGAAGTCTGACCAGATCTGGCCCCTCACCCCTGTCGGAGATCGCGACTGAAGCCACTCAGGCAACACCGAGACGACGCTGGCGACTGACGAGGCTCCCTGCTGTGGGTCTTAAGTGTTCAGTTCAAACAAGAGGTGGGTTTTTAATGTGTCATGTATGGGCATATGGCAGTACCAGGACCTAACCTGGGAAAGGGCAGTGATAAAATTAGTTTTGCTTTATTAGTGTGTGTCAAAAGCCTTTTGTGTCTTCACAGCAAGTGTATGTGCTTTGTAAATTGTAACGAGAGAAAGGTAAACCAAACAAACATTTGAGACTAACTAATGTTCTCTTCATCAGCAAGGTGAAAAACATATTGAATTGTGCAATGCAATATGATATATTGTGCCTTGTGATTTATCACTCAACCAGAAATATTGTGCAATGTATATATTGTGCCTTCAGTGCCTTGTGATTTATCACTCAACCAGAAATATTGTACATTTGTGCAATGTATTATGTATGTGATATATTGAATTGTTTGACAAAAAAATAAATGGATAACTAGATAAGGGTCTGCACGGTTTTAATTAACTTCGAATAATTAAGATTGACTGAAAAAATTATCGAAGTATTTTACTATAAATCGTTATTATAGACATCCTATCAATCATACATTAATAGGACAATTTTCATACTAGTTCTACTTTGAAAAAGTTTCATCTGCACATGATCCTTCGTAGAACAAAGTAAAATTTGATTTTTTAAGCTGATTATAATTTTATGAAAAGTTTACTTCTCAAAATTGGGAACGAGGCTATTATCAAGCGCTATCAAGCTTTGGGACCTCATCGAATAGTAATTTAGTAATTTTGCTTGTAAACCCTTGGAGTATAATTTGTATTTTCCTTTTTTTGGTGTGTGTTGTACTTGTAAAGAGTCTTTAATGGCTCATGAAACTTAATAATACTTTTTGTATGTTTTTTAAGTGCATTTTATTTTTAATATTATTTTAATAAAAAAATTTGGTGATTTCGATTATAATTTTTGCACCCCCTGAAAAAATTCCTGGTTCCGCCAGTGAGCATCGCCTTTGTGGCTTTGCTAACTGATTACCCTGCACTGCCTGTGTGGCTTTGCAATTGCTCATATTCAATAACATCTATAAATGTTTGCATCGTTTCTGAAAGAAAAATGTTCCTGTTTTTATCTGGTTTATGGTATTGAGTTGAATCTTTTCCATATTGCAATCGTATTAAATTTGTAAACTGTTCGTATCCCTCTACTAAATTTTTAAGCGACCTTACTGAGCTCTTAAAAGCTCACTCCCCTTTGACTTCCTTTCCGCAGGTGATAACCAACAATAGATCACATTAGGTGTGAGCTAGATCCGAGCCGAGCGAAAGATATTTTAAGTTTCAGTCTTAGTCATTAGAACCCCTGGGTGGGTCATTATTGATATTTAGCAATTTTTTTTACTTAGTCTTGTTATTTCAATTGTGATAGTATGCTAAGAGCATTATTTTACTCGATGATTTAGTTGCTCTAACTGAAAACTGGTTGACGATTCTAACTTGGTTGAATTTGAGGTCATTGTTATTGTAGTGTATCTGATCGAGCGAGTGTTAACGTTCTGGATTTTCGGGATGTTACATAGTAGACCACTTGTTTATCCAATGTTCATATGCTAAGGAATTATAGCGCTTAATCTTTGAAAAGCTAAATATGAGGACGCCCATGATACATGACATCATCCCTTGCAATATACAGTACAAATCTCAGAGGGAAGAGTTTCAGTGCTAAACTATAAGTTGTCCATTACTGTAGTTGTGTATGGCATTTGGATAGAAGAAAATGCAAGGATCTTTGAGTAAAGACAGGCTAATGTTTATGGATGTATGACTGCTATACACCAATGGGTGAAAAATAATGTTGGTAGTTGGAGTAAAATCCCATCAGTAGAGGAAAACAAGTCTCTATGCGATGCATGAGGGATCCAGTGGGATCTTTAGAGAATAGATGTTGCAGTTGCATTTAGTTATACATTACTGATCTTGTATAGGATATCCAGTGATGGCTTACAAAGATGTATGGTGGTTATGTATCTGTTTTGAGCTTAATTGAAATACATGGACTCTTGACCACAAAAAAATAAAATAAAATAGAGTATTTAATGCTTGATTCTCCAAAACTAATTAAATCATAATCCAAAAAAAATGAGAAGTTTGAATTTAATTAGTTTTAAGCATATTGAAGCACATTTAATCAATTTATCTTTTTAGTCAAAATTTTCAAAACTGATTTAATCAGGTATAATCAAGTTTGACCATTATAAAATTAATCCCAAATACCCTCTAATTTGTGTTAGTTATGTTGAAACCATCAAAGATTCAAACTATGAAAGTGACCTTTGAAATTGATATTCTAGTAATACTTTAAGCAAATAGCCTAAAGGCCGAAAATCACGGAGAAAAATGAGAGAATATAAGAGCTGAAAAATTATGCTGCTCAATTTTTGCCTATTGCACCTATTCGAAATATTTGGTTTAAAGGGTGAAAATCAGCTTATATCAGTAGGTAAGAGGTGTGCCGATCCCAAGGCCCCTGTTGAGCTTGTTTTGGAATTCAGTCCAAAGATGTAACACATGCCTATCCAAGCAAATGGCCAATAGGTTGGTCCTTATGCACATCAAAAGATGTTATTAGGCCAACGATAAAACATTGTTGGAATGTTAAGCCTAACTTCATAGCATTATCATTTCACCATTTCACAACTCAACAGAGTTGCCAAAGGGTCCAAGCAAAAATGCTGAAAACAACCAAATTCAAGCCAAAATGCAATGATAAAATTCCAATTTTTAGGCCGAACACATTGGCGGTGGAGAAAGAGGAGCAAATATTTGATGCAAGGTCTGGACTCTTTTAACCTATCCGGAATGTGTGATAGATTGACATTAGGCTAATGAAATGCTAGCAGTGATTTTGGATGTGGGCTAAGTGATTCAGGCTGAATTCAAATTTGGCCTCACTTTATTGCATGCCAAATCTTTTCGAGCTAACACCCATTCCATTCAGGCTAAGAAGAACGGATGGCACTTCCATTTAGGCTAAGAAGAGGGGGCTGAATTTTGTGGGGCTGAAGTTAGGAATTCTAGTAAATTTTGCTTCGGCCTAATTTGGCATACATTTTTTTTATTGTGATTTGAAACTCAAAAAACTCATTCTAAATTTGACCTCACTCTCTATTAGGCCGAATCTATTTAAGCTTGCAGCCATTCCTTCCGGGCTGAGAAGAATGGGAGTCACTTTCGTTCAGGCGAAGAAGAACTAGTGAATTTTGTGGGGCTAAAGTTAGAACTTCTAGTAAATTCTTCTTTGGCCTAATTTGGCATAAGTTGATGTAAGCTATTTACTGGAATTTCAAACTCAAAAACTCGTCAAGGCAATAAAGCGATAAGAAATTGTGAAAGAGCCAGATAATAGGCTAAAACTTAAGGCCCTAACTTTTTTTATTTTAAAAAATAATAAAAAAATAGCAGTTTTGTTTTGGTCGTTGAGATGACCAATAAGGACTGATACTTTGAGATTAATTGTGCAAAGTAAGAACTCATGATTCCACAAAGCAAGAATTCATGATCAAAGAATTGTACTCAAATTTAGCTCTTCAAAATATTGTTCCTCAATTTCAAAGAGCTTGGGCGCTTGGAGGGCGTTGATTGCACCATAAATAAGTAAATAAAACATACATATATATGTTCTGCATGTGTCTATGTGTGCACGTGCGTGTGTGGCCAAGCGGGAACTCCAAAAGTGAAAGAATAAATTTGAGTGGTAGAGTCGCTTCTTTCACCTGGGTGAAATGATTTTTTTTTTAGTAACATGGAGAATTGAGAGGAAAATATGAAAGCATCATGGACATTTGGCAAACATGTGGTGATGGAAGATATTTCCAACCTTACGATGATACATATATTTATGCTACACCTGAACGAGCTCTCGTATATAGCGTCTACGGCTCTCATCTTTTCCTTTTCCTAGGCTAGGCCATCTTCACAACATTTAGGAAGTTAGGATGTCATTTAATTGCAAAGAAAGCAATTATATTCTTCAAGAGTTTCTTCAAGATGATTGAGAGTGTGACAACTGTGAAGGCAATTTTAAGGCCATCCCCACAAGGTGGTGAACAGAGGGTGAATTGGCAAGAAAAAGACCCACAACCCCCCCCCCCCCCCCCCGTTCAATCCAAACGAGGATTCCCTGGACCTGATAGTTTGCTTACTGCTGCACATAATTCAGACACTTCTTTTGCAATAGGCTAGGAGTAGATTACATTATGAAAGGTTAATTATTATAGGAGTAGTTAATAGATCACTAGGTTAACTCTTTTTTCAAGGCATTGGATTGCCTGGGCCACTTACTGTTCTTAGTGATAGGCTTTTGGATTTTACACTTACATTTGGTAGAATCCAAGCGCTGTTGTATTTTGCCTCAAAATTTAAATTTTCAGTTCAAACAATAATGCAAAAGATCAATAAACATGACTCCTCTTATACCCAACACATGCAGTTTTACATACATTGATACTGAATCTTATGATGTGAACTTGTTTACACCTTTTTGGTCTGGAAGGCCAGTATACATTATAGTAGCAAAGTTTCACATTGTGAATGTTTGCTTGTAATTGTTGTTTGTAGATTAGATATAAAATCTATACCGAAGTCTTTACTATTGCTTGATATCACATGTAGCAATTGTAGCTAATTCAAACTTTTGCTTTTTTTAAAGTTAAATTTGCACGCATTGTTTGCTAAGACATGTATTTGAACCACTCTTTTACCCTTTAGCGTCAGAGGTGTATTTAACACGAGAAAAGTGTGGATTTAGCCTCACTCCTTTATCAAATGCGTCAATCTACACCACAGTGTAACTAAAATATACGTAAAAGCCATAATCATCTGAACAATTGCAACCGTACAAGTCCTCAAAAGTATTGCACCATTAAATGGTAAAGACGTGCTACGGCTCATTCTCATATCAAAAACATTGCAACAGTTTGCACGTGCCACTTCTACAGTATAATTAGCATGTGGCGCCACTTCCACATATACACACGTGCAGGGGGCAATGTACTAAGCAATACACCCCCTTTCCCCACGTGCCAGTCACATATCTGACTCGAATGAAAATTTTATGCAAGATCATGTCCAAATGTTCTCCGTGAGCACCTATTTGCAAGCCCTTGGTGATTGCATGCTCTCATGAGCACCTATATAACAACCCTCTAAGAGGTTTCATTACATCCTCTTAGTGATCGCCTATCTAGGAGTCCTCCATAAAGCTTCCTTAGATTTTTTTAGTGAACACTCGTCTACGAGCTGTTTGGGAGGATCCTTACATGTTATTCCCGAGCACCTAGTAATTACCCAGTGTTCCCTGGGAAGATCCCCTTTATTTTTTTGCAAATTGATTTATTACATCCTTATTTTATTACATCCTTAGAGGAGGGCAAAGAGGTGAAAGCACATAGTAAGGTAGGATTATGGGCTTAAGGCATCTTAAAATGCACCATAATGATTGCTAGAGGCTACAGGCTCGTTCTGGCATGCCCTCTGTGATATGTGTCACAACTGAATTGGTTGAGAGAGGAAAATATAAGGTGTACCATGACACAAAATTAGCTGCATAACATATCTAGAGTCTCGCTCAATTAATAAATTGTACCACGTGATTGGCAAAGGCTGAGTTGGCATGTTGGGTACCTCATTTTGTAAAGGCCTTTATGCACGAGCATAAAATGTATGACCCCGAATAAAGGAAGTGATGCCCTAAGTACAAATACAACAATATATAGATTATTCTATAGCCCCCTCTCTCACTCTAAACTCAACACTGTGCTAAGGAATCATCACAACACAACGATATAAATGTCTCCCAATTTTACCAACCAACCCTCTATTTCTTAATCATTTACGCTGTACCTTTCATGTACCCCTCCGTTTCATTGGCTTGGACAAAGACTTTGATAAAGTCGGTTACCCTTCCCCTTCCCCGCCCCACCCCTCACGTCAAAGGTACCTTTACTTTAATGAGCATAAGTGATCGTGTGCTTAATGACTTAGGGTAGCGTATAGCCAGTTTTCATCCTTCTGCATGTTGGTGATCAGGCATCAATAGGATTAGGCCAAGATTTAATATGGTCACTCAACTACCTCACCTTTTCTACTATAATCTTAGTTTTTAGAACAACAACTTGGAAAGCTTCTTCGTAATTGGGAATAAAAATTTTCCATCTATGTTGGACTCGATTTCTTTCAAGTGTGATAAAGTCCATCTAGAGTTCATGGTCATTAGAGACCATCTCCTTTGTCTTTTTTCTTCACATGTCTATTGGGTGCCATTTTTGGGTTAGAAATTGTTAAGTATGAAGTTTGTGTGAGCAATTTGTAAACTTAATTATCGCAACCTTTAGAGAAAAGAGAGTTCTTCTAAGAGAAAGTCATCTGTAGCTCACAAACGACTTTACTCTGCTAATAGCTATTGCCCCCATTTTTTTGAGAACATGCGCTAGTTGAAGTTCAAGAGCGAAAGTCAAAAGCCATCTTGAAGGTACATGTGTACGGCGTTTGTCACCATTAGTATGGGTTGATAGAGTGGCATGACACGTCTTAAATAAGCCTAGATGGCAACCAATCAAGATAGACAAATGTACAAAAGTATGGTTATTTAAGTCACCCACATGGCAACATCAATCATAATGATCGCATGGTCAGATTTAGACAAGTGATCTAACATCCATTCTTTATTGTCAACTTCCTTTCTGCAAGTAAAAGAGTAGAAGAAGACAATGACTAAGACACTACTCAACACAAACACAAATTATCAATTTATATTCGAGCAATTCCTCTGCTCAAAAGAAGATTTTTTATTTTAAGATTTTTTTGTGATTGACACATGTTCCTCAACATGTAATTGTATTGTCCATCGTAAGTTTGCACTCTCATTGCCATAAATTTTTAGTTTTGGCAAGATTTGAATTGCTTTACATTTTTACACAGATAAGCCTGTAAGTGAAATATGTAAGCAAATTCACACAATTAATCAATCTATGGTTTTGTATTATTTGCTGTGGCACAAACATGCATATAAGATGGTTGTAGGTCCTAATGCTTTTTAAGTAGAAAAGAAAACTCTTCTTCTTGCAAGCATTGTGAAAAGAGAGAGTACTACATGCCACCTTATTTTTGTTGTGTTTGTTAGTTATAATTATGAGGGTTGATCCATACCCAACGCTGAAAAAGGCTTATTATCCCAGCGCAAATCCAACCATCCATGTGTGATTGTGGATAACCCATATTAGATTTTTTTTCCTACTCACTTAACCGCCCTTCTTTTTAGTGGTTAGCAAACTTTATAATTTTGCTCCTTGGTTGTGCCTTCTCCCGTCTAACCGCTACCAAGTGTAGTTATTAGATGAGGTAGGCTACTTTAGGGGCCACAACCTTCCCATCCCCTCCAACCCCCCTCTTTTCCCTTATGTCTCTAACTCTATCATTTTCACTCTCTATCTCTTTCCCTTCCTTCCTCCTTTCACCTCTAACTGAGACCAACTGCCCCACCTCCATTTTTATGGCCTCCAAGATCCTCCCTGGCTAGAAGATTGGTGAATGATAACTAGAAGATTGTTGGACCAGGAGGTGGGAGCAAATCCAGGAACTTTTCAATTAAAGCTTTGCATCAAAAAGTTGTAATTTATTCAAACTTCCTTTCATAGATTTTCCTTTAATTTTAGCTTAGATCTATAAAGTCATGTATACATACATGAATTAGAGCATTATTTAGGCTTTCAAACAATTGAGTTTATAAGCTTTCGATCGAAATTAAGGCCTTTTTAGGGTTCAAACTAGGGCTTTTTAGGATCCAAATTTGAACATTGTTGTAAATATGTATGATTAATGTTACATTTGATCTTTTCGGGCTCTTAATTCTCTTCCATTCTCGTGATTAATCACTTTAGTTATTTTCAAATACAAATTTAGGCCTCAAGATATGGAGTGCAATCTCGGCCCTTACGACTCATTGGTCCTTTACAACATTAGTGGCCACATAGCGAGAATGTAAATAAAGGCGTGAAAAGAGGAACCTTAGAAGTAATCCAAAACACGAGTCACCAATGAGACTAGAAACTAACTCCAAAACATAAACTCAATTTAACTGAGCAGGGTTTTTGTTTACTCACATGCTTGCCTTATTGGTCTCATCACAAGGAATACTCATATCGACTCTCGTTGAGTGTCCCTTTAACCATTAATGATCGTGCAACCATTCATCCATAAACTTCGCCCAACTCTCCACAAACACTTCAATCGTCAAGATTTCCTAACATAACTATTGAAGTCAGTCTTAAACATCAGATGATTTGCATAAACATTAAGTATCCATGTGTACAAGCTATGTTGAGTATTTGAAAGACTTTAGTGATTGCCCTTTTCGTTGGCAAATCTTGGTCGCTTCAACTCACATTTCAAATAACCACGTAAATGACTCATCCGTCTCTGTAATATCCCGAACTTTGAGAGCCGGTTAAATAACTATCTGGGCTCCGAAAAATAAACGGGTTCAAATTTTGAGCAATACTCGGGTATTAGAAGCTTGTGGAAGCTTAAAAGAATTTTGGGGCAAAAATATAATTTTGAAATTTTGGGGGTATTTTTGTAATTTTGAAAACTTGAGGGGTTAATTTGCAATTCTTGGAAGTATGCATTTTGTGTCAAATTTTGGAAGATGGAGTATAAGGCAAGGCCACCTCCTGCTTGGTCATGTAATGACTAATGTCAATATATTCTAAACAAATGGATGGATAAGCCCAAAGAAAAGAAAAAAAACCAAAAAGGGAAACCTTTCCCTTTCGGGAAAGGAAGAAGAACAAGAACCAAAACAAAGAGAAGAAAACAGAGGAGAAGAAAGGGTGGCTCGGGCTGGAATTCAAGTAGAAAATCAGAGAGATTGGGGGATGATTTCTCAAAGGGTAATTCTTCTACCCCTTAGTGTAAGTTTTCAGGGTGTTCAGTGTGTGTATGTGTGCATTTAAACTGTTGTGTGTTTTAGGTTTTCTGGGTGTGTTCTTGCGGGAATACGGGCACGGGGTTATTGTAATTCGAGTACGGAATTAGGGTGTACAAGGATAGGGGAGAGGGGTGGCGGGTAAAAGAGACTGAAGATGCTCACGGCGTGGTTGCAGTGTCGTCAAGTGTGTAACTGTGTGTGTTCAATAGGTGTAACCGCGGGGGTGAGATTATGTGATCGTGTGGGTGTAATTGATATTGGAACATGTTTAATGTGTGTTAATGGGTGAAATCAAGGTATGTTAGTGAGAGGAAGGGCATGTCAGTCTGAGTTCCTGAATGTGTGTGTGTGTGTGTGTGTATCAGTGTATGTTTCAGCAGGTGGATAAAGGTTGAAGACGGGTGTGTGTGTTTTAGGTGAAAAACTAGGTGCTTTGATGTGAATAGTGTGTGTAATTGTCGCTAAAAAAATAAATTAGTTTAGGAAGCTTTTTCACTAATTTTTATAAATAGTTAGAGCTAAAATTAGATAAATTACATAACTATAACCCCCAATATTTTTATGAGATCTATGCTCTAGCAAAATTTTGGGAATTTTTGGAGTCCGCAAAGAGTCTAAATTGGGGTACCAATTAAAGAACTTTATTGATTTATTTAGCATATCAAACCAAGTTATTTTAACCTAAATTTTTTTCGAAAACTCTATTTTACTGATATGATTCATATTCTAAAATTTCGGACCATTCTGAGGCTGATAGGTATTTTTCGCGAAACTAACCTTTTAGCGCTCGGCCCGGACACCGGTTTCTGGATTTTCGGACAAAAATTTTTTAAAATAATTTTTAGTCCAAAAATGACATCAGGATGCTTAAAATAGCGGTTTACGATATTTTTGAGATTTTTTCGGTGCCGGAAGACCCCAGGGGTGTTTTGGTAATTTGCCAACTCGAAAGGGTATTTTGGTAATTTGACCTAAGAAAGGTATTTTTGCATAAATTTACATGTGGGAAGCTTATTTCAGTGATTCTACTTACGGGAAGACCGTTTGGATGATTTAAGTCCGAGATGGGCATTTTGGTAATTTTACACCCTAGGGGCGTTCGGTAATTTTACATACCCGGTGAGGGGAGGTTCATTTTGGGAGCATGTGTGAGTTTGTATTAAGTTATAATTTTGTTCTGTATGTTGTATTCTAATGGTTCGATTATTTCGTTTAGGTTAAAGCTAAAGACTTCCGATTATGATAATTTAGCTGCGGATCCAGGTAAGGGATTCTATCTGAACCTAGGGTAAGGACTTATGTCTGAATCCTTATTTGATTCCTTGTACTCGTAAGTGCTCCTTTGATATATTTACGGCTAATGCCGAACTCTAAGCTATGTATTGATATCAGCATGTTCTTGCCCAGAAAACCCTAATGTTGAACCTGAATCGGTTATTTGAAAATCTTGTGATGCTCGCTTGTTATTGCGTTCTGAGCAAATTTGATAATTGTCTGTATCCATTCTTTCGAATTGTTATGATTATATTCAATAATTAATCGCAGTCGTTTTTGTTGTTTATCTGTGATTTTTCTTCGTATCCATTCTTTCGAATTGTTATGATTATATTCGATAATTATTTGCAATCGTTTTTGTTGTTTATCTGTGATTTTTCTTTTGAAATTCTGATTTCTTCTGAAAATTCGATTTCTTCTGAAAGTCCCGAATGCTGACTTATGTCAGTATGATTATTGTTATGAGAACCCGAATTGATTTCGGGGATATGAGCTTATGCTAATGCTCATTGATATTGTTAATTTTTGTGTTGGCCTGGGTACCTGTTTAGTGGGGAGGCGGTATAAGGCTGGTTGAATCCTGCATGAAACGCAGGCTAGTACCCAAGTGGACTAGTAATTATTTTAGTACATCATGCATGTGTACACTATATGAGCTTGCCATAATGGCATTCCAATCGCTCAGGATCAACATTGATTTTTGATTTTTTTTAGCTAGAATGATTTGTGCTTGGGTTGAAAGCCCTTGGCAAACATTCATTGTACTTAGTTAGAAGGATTCGTACTTGGGTTGAAATCCCTTGACAAGCCTTTATCGTATTATCTGATTTGATTTATGCTTTGGTTAAAATCCCTCAAGAAATTTTGCTGCAGAGATTCATTTTTGAACATACATTCATTGTACTTAGTTAGAAGGATTCGTACTTGGGTTGAAATCCCTTGACAAGCCTTTATCATGTAATCTGATTTGATTTCTGCTTTGGTTAAAATCCCTCGGGAAATTTTGCTGTATGTTTAAAAATGAATTTCTGCTTGTATTAAAATTCCTTGAAAAATTCAGTGTATTTTGAAAAGAACTGTCTCTGATGATCTGTGCACATTTGAAATATCTTGAGAAAACTCTGTTGTATTTTGAAGATGATCATTTATTAATCATTCTGGAACCCATCATGGGTATTATTGTTTATTTTGGTATCTGTTTATGTGAATTTCGATCAATTTGAGAATTATTGAGTTTTTTACCGTTTGAAGTATTCTAGAAATCTTTGTCAGTTGGATTCTTGGAATCATTTTGTAATCCTGTTGGCAGTCCTTGTGCGACCTTACTGAGCTCTCAAAAGCTCACCCTCCGTTTGGCTCCCTTCTGCAGGTGATGATAAGCTGTAGCAGGTTCGGGAATGGGTTAGAGTCTGAGTGAGATTTTGATGAGCCCATCACCACGGTATAGTAAGATCGCTGCGTGGGTCGGTACTGTTAATTCATTCTTAGGAAATTTGAATTGCGAAGAACCTAAGCTGTAATGGTTTAAGCTAAGCAGTTTGTGATCTAGTATTTTGAAGAATTTGAGTTGATGTTGAATTAGATGATTTGGAATATGTGTTAGCGAATAAATTTGACAGGTTTGATCTGATCTGGTAGGTTAACGACCCGGGAGTTTGGGGCGGCAGAGCTCCGGATTTTCGGGGGCGTTACAATTGGTATCAGAGTAGTTCAGTCTTGTGGTATTAGAAGTATAGGCATATGAATTTGTAGGCATAGAACCACAGGGTGTAGGTAGAGTTGTCAAACCGGCCGGGCGGCCCGCGGGCTGGCCCGACCTGGCCCGACCCCCTTAATGAACAGTAGAGGCTCGGCCTTTTAGGGCTTAGGGCTTGGGCCTGGATCAGGCCTGAATTTTTTTTTTTCGAGAAAAAAGCTCGGGTTTGGCCCGACCCGAACCGTGGTTCGAAAATGGCCCGGGTTTGGCCTGGCCCCGGGTCTAGCCCGCTTCTGGCCCGAATCTGGCCTTTTTCTTTACTTTTCAAATTCAATTTTCCCCCACTTTCCTCCCAACGGATTTATTCCCCCTTTTCCCCCTAAATTTCACTTTTACCCCCCCAACAGCAAAATAACGGCTAGTTTGGGGGGTATTTTGGTCCAATTTAATTTTTTAACTTTTTTAAAGTTTTTACACTCTTACCCTCCCCAACAACTATAAACGGATAGTTTTTAGGGGTATTTTGGTCTTTTGTGAAGTTTCAAAAATCTATAAATTCACACCATTTCTCTCTAATTTTTCACACCAATCTTCTTACTCTCTCTTATATAAACATTCTACATTTCTACAAGCTTTGCTACTCTTGCTAATTACTACTCTTATTTACTTATTAGTACTCTTGCAATTATTACTCTTGTTTACTAATTACTACTTTTGCTAAATTTTAATTACTAATCACTCCTCTTATTAATTTGTTACTCTCTAATTCTTTTGTCTAGTAATTAGTAATTAGTGAATTTTTATATTTATTAATTACTATTACAATTTTTTTTAATTACTAACTCTCTCCAATTTCGAATTACCCTCAGTGATTCATTTGTTACTCTTTAATTCTTTTAATTGTTATTTCTAATTACTAATTACTGCTCTTATACTTGTGTATTTAGTTACTCTTACTAATTTTATTTTTCAATCTAGTAAAAAAGTTTAGCGTCAAATATGGCTGGATTACTGAAGAAACTGAAGCGTGGATCATCATCACGAAAAACATCATCATCATCACAAACACCACCACCAGCACGAGCGCCAGCACCACGGCCATCACAAACACCAATCCAAGCACCACCACAACCATTCGTTCCTGGACGAATGAGTACAGGCTGTATGATAGATACCCAAGCCAATTGGGAGTTCAATCAAAACATTCCAGATTTTGAATACACGCCTGATCAAGACCCCCCGCATTATAGTCAAGGACGCAGCTCGGTTGGCGAAGCTACTACTCCGTGGCATAATCTTAACCCTATGCCTGGTCATGATGAAGAAGGGCCGAGCAATGCCTCCGGTAATGAGCCAGAAGTCCAAAAGGGGAAAAAAAGAAAGCCGAGTGTTGGAATCATTTTGATGAAGTTATGGTGGACGGCATCCGAAAAGCTCGATGTAAGTACTGTGCTAAATTATTTTCGTCTGGTAGTGGTAATGGACATCTTAACAGGCATTACCCTCAGTGTGCACCTCGACAAGGCCACGTCGAACCTACCCAAACGCAGTTATCTTTTGACGGTAAGTTATTTGTTTATAATCAGCGAGAGCAAAGAGACGGTCTCGCTGAATTTGTTATTCACGATGAACAAGCCTTTTCTTTTGCCGATAATGCTAAGCACTCTAGATATATGAACACATACGTTCAACCTTTGTACAAAAAGGTTCATAGAAACACAACTAGATCCGATGCACTCCGACAGTATAATGCTGCTAAAGCACGCCTGATCGATTATTTCGATAAATTTGACGGTAAAGTTAGTCTTACTTCTGATATTTGGCAATCTCCTTTACTTTTGTTAGTTATACTTGTGTGACGGCCCATTGGATTGATGCAGATTGGGTTATGCACAAGAGAATCATCGCTTTCGAGCTCTTTCCTTTTCCGCATGATGGAATGAACATTGCTAGTATTATATTAAAAGCATGTACCACGTTTAAATTAAAGGATAAGATTATGAGTATTAGTTTTGATAATGCTTCTAACAATACAACTGCTGTTGATGCTTTACAGGAGAGCCTCAAACCTGTACTTTCTGGTAAATTATTTCATGTTCGTTGTGTTTGTCATATAATTAATTTAATTGTTCAAGATGGTTTAGCTGCTGCAGGAGATATTCTTGTCAAAATGAGGGGTATGACAGCGTATGTTAATAGTTCGAGTCCGAGAACACAACAATTTAAAACGTTGTGTGTTGAATATAATATGCCTCGCAGGAGAGCAGTTACAGATGTGGTCCACAGGTGGAACTCTACATACCATATGCTTTTACACATTCTGGCATACAGAGAAGTCTATACGCATTTTCTACTAACCTTGTTCCCAGCCGGCTTGCCAACTCAAGAGGAATGGCAGATGGCCACATACCTAGCTGAATTTTTGGAGGTATTTTACACGTCTACCAATTTATTGTCTGGTACGTACTATCCCACCTCTCCTCTCGCTGTAATAGAAATTCTCAAGATGGCTACAATGTTAACAAAATGGAGATATATAGGACCCTTTAAGGAAATAGTAAAAGTGATGGATAAAAAGTTTAATAAATATTGGAGTGAACTGCCTGTTATTTTTGCTGTGGCTACTTGTTTAGATCCTAGGTTAAAGTTGCATGGCGTGAACGTCTCGATACAAGAGATATCGAAATTAATGTGCTACCCAGTAGAGGACACAACCGCACTCACAGCGAAAGTGAGCAAGACATTTGAGGAATTGTTCAACCTCTATCGTAATTCTGCTGACGTGCGCGGACGAGCTTCATCATCGACTGCTGAGAGGTATTATGCGCCATACCTTAAGGGCTTTGAACATCTAGTAGCAAGACAACTACCAGGTGAAGGTACTTCTAATTCGGCAGGTTCGTCTACTTTTTCCTCTTTTAATGAGATTGGTGTATATTCAAATACTGATCATTATTCTGATTTATCAATGCAAGAACAGGTTAATTTTAATTTGTTAAATTTTTGGAAACAAAATCAAAACATGTATAAAACTTTATCCCAAATTGCACGGGATGTACTGCCAGTGCAAGCCTCCACGGTTGCTTCAGAGTCGGCATTTTCAGCGAGCGGGAGGGTTTTGGATGACAGGAGGAGTCGTCTTAACCCCGAGTCGCTCGAGCTATGTGTATGTTGGAAGGATTATCTTGATGCGAAATACCGCGAGCAAGATAAACCGATTGATGATAGGAAGAGCAGTGACTCGGATATTGAAGTACTTCTGGATGATTAGGTAATTTCTTTTTATTTTCCTTCTCTTAAGTTTTAAGAATAAAATTTCTCACAAAATATAGTTTTTTTCATATATATATATATATATATATAATAATTTTTTACAAGCAAGATATATATTTTTTCGTATATATAAAAAAATAGGTAACTTCGCCTGTTTGTTTACAAGCAGCCGGTCCCAAGCCCGGATAAAAGGAGGAGGGCCTATAAACACATTTATCTTCAATGTATATGATTTATAATAAAATAAAATGATAAAGATTATGTTCATTAAATTGTGAATATTTGACATGCCTAGAGTACAATTTGCTTAAACAATAACAACACATTAACAACACATTACCGTAATTAAAGACTTTACCTTGAATAACAAGAAAATGCAAAAAATAAATTAAAAAATTGGGCCCGGGCCTGGCCCATTTGACACCTCTAGGTGTAGGTAACATGATTATGTGGAATGATATTCTGGTTAACGAGAGCGGGGTAGGATGATGGTAGCGTTAAGAAGTCTGTCTTGACTAGTCATTGTGTTGTTCTTTATACCCGTGTTGGTATAACTCTGATAACTGTTTATTGTATCCGTGTGGTCAAAATTTGAAACTCTGGTAGTGGAGATAACATGGAGGGCCTGGGGTCCTCGATAGAAGAGATTCTACAGGTTTGTATGAGATGAGTAGGGATTTAGGGATTTTTCCCGATATTGAAAAGACCTGACAAACAATCTTTAGATTAGGAAATCAGTTGTATGGAGTCTTATGATTGTAGTGGGGCATCTCTCTCTAATAGGAGAAACAACAAAACCCCGAACTGATGGATGTAGTTCTGAACATTATGAACCCGATTTTGACTTGATGTTACAGGATCTGGCTAACCAGTAGCCAGAAGTACCGTATCGGGTCCAACCATAACCACAACCTCATAATGAGAGTACCTTAGGTGAACTTACCAAATAAGATGTGCCTAGCTACAGGGAGATATTGAACCCTATAGAGACAACGAATTTGATTAGCAAAATGAAGAAAATTTTAAGCAATTGATCGTATAAATTTTGAGCAACTTTGAGCGAAGTGACGAAAGATTGAAGTTGTTGGACATAAACTGAGAGACGAGGTCGATTAGGGGTGGAAAGAGGAGTATTGAAGAATCTGACTTATCAGAAATTGATTTATGTCACTCGAGAACCCTTTAGAGGATTATTTTTGACTGGTATTTTGCGAGACTTCGTGAAGAGATGTGAGAGAATTGTGAATGTGGGATAACAGATTAAGAGTCAATAAACAAGGTTGAGATGAGATTTCATGATTTGTTAGATTGGCAGTAAGAATTTATTGCTGGAGGCAGACAGCTACCAGAAGTCTGAGTGGGGGCTTAGGCCTGGACTGAGAGATAGAATGCTCCCAGCTTGGTCGACGAGCGATATGAAATGTCTTTATTTGGCATATATTTTGGAACAGTCTAAGTCTGACAATGGAGGAAGGCATTAGTAAACACAGGGTAAATAGGAGAGAGATAAGTGGGAATTTTCCCCGAACAGATTTGTAGGAGTTGATAATCGTTAGCAAAAGTTTTATAGTGGGCACAGTTTGGTGCCTAAGGTTAAAGGTTGGGGTAGAGTCAAAGATTCAGGCCCACTTCGGTTCGGTGGTATTGAGATTTGGATAGAGTTCTGAAATTTGATCAAGGCATGATATGGAATTTAAGGGAGCGCAGGGTGAAGGCGCTCGACCAGCTCAGAGTATTAGACTTGGACCGTATTATGGTTCTAGAGTTTGACCAACACAAAGTACTGGTCAGGATGGCAGGTCAATTTTCTAGCCACCCCATGCGATACGTCAGATAGAAGTCATTTAAGCATGGCAGCATGAAACATTAAGTTTGAAATTGTCTGTTTGTAAGAAATAATCAGTTAGGTACCTATTGCTAGTGTAATAGCGGGTTGTGTTCCTCGACAAGAAGAGGACAAGGTCAGTAGGGGCTGAGGCCCATAATATCAGTTAAAGTTTGTTTAATGTCTGCTTAGGAAGTTGTTACATCCGATGACGTAATGCCAGGTACACTACATGGTAATCCATTAGATTTCCATACATGGTTTGATTATGGAGTGTCAAGTACCTTTGTATCCTCTACCTTCGCATAGTGATTGAAGGTGAAACTTATCTATGAGGGACTGATCTTGTGATAAGTACTCTGTTGGGAGAGTCTTCAGCTGTTTTGTGGTTATCTGTGAGTATACAATATATGTTTGGGGATAGAAATCTTTCTATGTACCTCACTCTAACTGTTATTCAGGATTTTGATATCATACTAGGTATGAATTGGTGATTGCTAATCACGTATCCGGTATTGTTAGGGAAACCCTAATCGTAATTGGAAAGTTATACGGTATGCATAGTAGTTAAGTTGATGATTTGATTGATAAGTAAGAGTAGTGCTTTGGAAAGATGACTGGCGTTAAGACCGAAGGTTTGATTTAAGGGCTCAAGAAGGGATTTGAAATTTTGCTCTGTCATCTGATTCATTCTTTTGCATATTGAATTCGAGGATGACTTAATTGAATGTCAGCTTACACTGAGACGTCAGAGAAGATGTCATTCATGCTGGTTCGTCTTATTCCTTTTCGAGATATTTATCTGTCCTTTTGAATCTATTTGGACTTGATGAGGTAGTATCTGACCCACTGGCCATGGGAAAGCTACAAATCTTATTAAGGACCAATAACTCCTTTTGATTTTGATTGTTCCGAGTCATTGAGTTGACTTTGCTTTGCCAGACCTATATCATCGTTTCTGTGTCCGTTGTTTCTTCTAGAATATCACATAATTCTATTGTGAACCCCGAGAGCCAATGTGCATGATTTTTGTTAAAGAATTTTTGTATTTTGATTGCATGATTATGATTATTTTTATCATTATTGGTATAGTTTCCCCTACCTAGATATGAGATTAGGTAGATTCCTAAGCCCCAAATAATCTGTGAGCGAGAGTAGATTCTGAGAATGTGGATAAGGTTTGGATAAGTTATTTGATAATTCGGTATAAGATTTGAGACCTTGATTGAATACGTGGTGGTAATTTTCTATCGTTCTGTGAAATGTACGCAGAACTGTAAGTATGCAGTAATAGCTATGTTAAGATAACGCGCTTCTCGATGATGAACTTGGCAATAATTTGGAGTCATTGTTTTGAGATATTAGAGTGTGCAGTGAAAGTCGGGTGGCTACAACTTTTTGACATTATTAATTATTTGTGTTGGTGGTTGAGAGGTGTAAGTTCTTATAGGAATTGATTACCCTACCCATGTTAGCTGGGGTAAACGCAGGTCAGGGGGAGATTATCGTTTAGTATTTCGATACGCCTTAAGCTTAAAAAGTTAAGCTTATCAACGTTAAGTAAGTAGTACAAATGATGTAATCTCTAGTATAGTATCAGCATAATGCGGGGCAGCCTATCGTATTAGAGCTTGACTTAATCTGTGGATATGCATGGAATTTGGAGTGGTGTAGGCTCTGCTCAGTAGGTTCTGGAAAAGTTAGAGTGAAGTGCTGGTCGGACAGGGTTTCAGTTCAGCATTACGATTTAAATATAAATAATTGCGTTCGAGTATTCGTGGGATATGAATTTGGGTATGAAAGTTAGAGATAACTCAGCTACGATATAGAGTTATCAGAGTAACGTAGTAGAAGTGTAGTGCTTAGGTGTTATGGGATATCCGCGAGCAAATTTCGGGGATGAAATTTTTATAAGGGGGAAGAATGTAATATCCTGAACTTTGGGAGCCGGTTAAATAACTATCTGGGCTCCGAAAAATAAACGGGCTTAAATTTTGAGCAATACTCGGGTATTAGAAGCTTGTGGAAGCTTAAAAGAATTTTGGGACAAAAATATAATTTTTAAAATTTTGGGGGTATTTTTGTAATTTTGAAAACTTGAGGGGTTAATTTGCAATTCTTGAAAGTATGCATTTTGTGTCAAATTTTGGAAGATGGAGTATAAGGCAAGGCCACCTCCTGCTTGGTCATGTAATGACTAATGTCAATATATTCTAAACAAATGGATGGATAAATCTAAAGAAAAGAAAAAAAACCAAAAAGGGAAACCTCTCCCTTTCGGGAAAGGAAGAAGAACAAGAACCAAAACAGAGAGAAGAAAAAAGAGGAGAAGAAGGGGTGGCTCGGGCTAGAATTCAAGTAGAAAATCAGAGAGATTAGGGGATGATTTCTCAAAGGGTAATTCTTCTACCCCTTAGTGTAAGTTTTCAGGGTGTTCAGTGTGTGTATGTGTGCGTTTAAACTGTTGTGTGTTTTAGGTGTTTTGGGTGTGTTCTTGCGGGAATACGGGCATGGGGTTATTGTAATTTGGGTATGGAATTAGGGGTGTACAAGGATAGGGGAGAGGGGTATCGGGTAAAAGAGACTGAAGATGCTCATGACGTGGTTGCAGTGTCGTCAAGTGTGTAACTGTGTGTGTTCAATAGGTATAACCGCGGGGGTGAGATTATGTGATTGTGTGGGTGTAATTGATATTGGAACATGTTTAATGTGTTAATGGGTGAAATCAAGGTGGTTTAGTGAGAGGAAGGGCATGTCAGTGTGAGTTCCTGAATGGTGTGTGTGTGTGTGTGTATCAATGTATGTTTCGGCAGGTGGATAAAGGTTGAAGACGGGTGTGTGGGTTTTAGGTGAAAAACTAGGTGCTTTGATGTGGATAGTGTGTGTAATTGTCGCTAAAAAAATAAATTAGTTTAGGCAGCTTTTTCACTAATTTTTATAAATAGTTAGAGCTAAAATTAGACAAAGTACATAACTATAACCCCAAATATTTTTATGAGATCTAGGCTGTGGAAAATTTTGGGAATTTTCGGAGTCCGTGAAGATTGCTAAATTGGGGTACCGATTAAAGAACTTCATTGATTTATTTAGCATATCCAACTAAGTTATTTTAACCTAATTATTTTATGGAAACTCTATTTTACTTATATAATTCATATTCTAAAAATTCGGGCCATTCTGAGGCCGATAGGTATTTTTCAAGAAACTGACCTTTTAGCGCTCGGCCCGGACACCGATTCAGAATTTTTCGACGAAAATTTTCTAAAATACTTTTTAGTCCAGAAATAATATCAGGATGCTTAAAATAGCGGTTTAAGATATTTTTGAGATTTTTTCGGTGCCGAAAAATCCCAGGGGTGTTTTGGTAATTTGCCACCTAGAAGGGATATTTTGGTAATTTGACCTAAGAAAGGTATTTTTGCATATATTTATATATAGGAAGCTTATTTCAGTGATTCTACTTACGGAAAGACCGTTTGGATGATTTAAGTCCGAGAGGGGCATTTTGGTAATTTTACACCCTAGGGGCGTTTGGTAATTTTACATACCCGGTGAGGGGAGGTTCATTTTGGGAGCATGTGTGAGTTTGTATTAAGTTATAATTTCGTTCTGTAGGCTGTATTCTAATGGTTTGATTATTCCGTTTAGGTTAAAGCTAAAGACTTTCGGTTATGATAATTTAGCTGCGGATCCAGGTAAAGGATTCTATCTGAACCTAGGGTAAGGACTTTTGTCCGAACCCTTATTTGATTCCTTGTACTCGTAAGTACTCCTTTGATATATTTACGTCTAATGTCGAACTCTGAGTTATGTATTGATATCAGCATGTTCTTGCCAAGAAAACCCTAATGTTGAACCTGAATCGGTTATTTAGAAATCTTGTAATGCTCGCGTGTTATTGCGTTCTGAGAAAATTTAATAATTGTCTGTATCCATTCTTTCGAATTGTTATGATTATATTTAATAATTACTCGCAGTCGTTTTTGTTATTTATCTGTGATTTTTCTTCATATTCATTCTTTCTAATTGTTATGATTATATTCGATAATTATTTGCAATCGTTTTTGTTGTTTATTTGTGATTTTTCTTCTGAAATTCTGATTTCTTCTGAAAATCCCGAATGCTGACTTATGTCAGTATGATTATTGTTATGAGACCCGAATTGATTTCGGGGATATGAGCTTATACTAACGCTCATTGATATTGTTAATTTCTGTGTTAGCCTGAGTACCTGTTTAGTGGGGAGACAGTATAAGGCTGGTTAAATCCTGCATGAAACGCAGGCTAGTACCCAAGTGGACTAGTAATTATTTTAGTACATCATGCATGTTTACACTATACGAGCTTGCCATAATGGCATTGCAATCGCCCAGGATCAACATTGATTTTTGATTTTTAGCTAGAATGATTTGTGCTTGGGTTGAAAGCCCTTGACAAACATTCATTGTACTTAGTTAGAAGGATTCGTACTTGGGTTGAAATCCATTGACAAGCCTTTATCGTATTATCTGATTTGATTTCTGCTTGGGTTAAAATTCCTCAGAAAATCTTGCTGTATTTTCAAAAATGAATTTCTGTTTGGATTAAAATTCCTTGAAAAATTCAGTGTATTTTGAAAAGAATTGTCTCAGATGATCTGCGTACGTTTGAAATATCTTGAGAAAACTCTTTTGTATTTTGAAGATGATTTTTTATTAATCATTCTTGAACCCATCATGGGTATTATTATTTATTTTGGTATCTGTTTGTGTGAATTTCGATCAATTTGAGAATTATTGAGTTTTTGACCGTTTGAAGTATTCTGGAATCTTTGTCAGTTGGATTCTTGAAATCATTTTGTAATCCTGTTGGTAGTCCTTGTGCGACCTTACTAGCTCTCAAAAGCTCACCCTCCGTTTGGCTCCCTTTTTACAGGTAATGATATGATGTAGCAGGTTCGAAAATAGGTTAGAGCCTGGCTGAGATTTTGATGAGCCCATCACCACGGTATAGTAAGACCCCTGCATGGGTCGGTACTGTTAATTCGTTCTTAGAAAATTTAAATTGCAAAGAACCTAAGCTGTAATAGTTTAAGTTAAGCAGTTTGTGATCTAGTATTTTGAAGAATTTGAGTTGACGTTGAATTAGATCATTTGGAATCCGTGTTAGTGAATAGATTTGACAGGTTTGATGTGATCTGGTAGGTTAATGACCCGAGAGTTCGGGACGGCGGAACTCCGGATTTTCGGGGACGTTACAGTATCATACCTAAGGAGAGTAAAGCCAAACAAAATTGATTAGTAGTGATGATTTACTTTGGTAAATGGAGCAAAAAAGGCATATATTACTAGTTTGTGTACGTGGTATGTGGTGTCAAACATCATAACATCGCCACTCTTTTGGCAAGTGACCCTGGAATGAGCATCAACCCAAAACATAGTACTAATTCGGTTCTCATCATCTTAAGTACAATACTATAAACCCCCCTCTCAAATTCTTACTTTAATTTGAAGGTGCTTAAAGAATTAAAGAAATTAAACGTAACTTAGGAATCACTCACACCAAAAGCCTCTCTCTTTGAGTGCGAAGTTTATTTGAAGGTCTGTCTCGTTGAAACTCAAATTATCAACTCTTCTGGCTTGACTTGAAAAACCCCCTCATCATCCTACATGTGATATTTTAGCCTTATCCATTAGCATAACTTGTTTGTGCCCCAAACTTATTTTTCTATGCAGACGAATTTGACCTATGTTATTAGGCATCATCATTGATGATTATGGTTTAAATCGACTTCCATCACAACCCAATAATTTTGTTCTTCATGTGGACTACAAACAATTTGGCTTTACATCCAATATCCAGAAATCTCTCTCTCTCCCTCTCTCTCTCTCGTTCGCTTACCTTTTATCACTAATTAGAACAACTGGAGGTGCATGTTCTGATCCTACATGACACTAATAGAATTAGGAATAAATTTGGTCTGTATTGACACGTTTTGTAGTAACCTTAATTCTAATACCGAAAAAATCTTATTTGAATATGCTTTATAATACTCTTCAACTTCTTCTGGTGTTTAAAATTTTTGACTCATGTAAAGTAGACGAGAATCTTCACAAACTTATTTACTCAAATACGTTTGCTGTTTATTTCAAAATCTACAGTAAATAAGTTTTATAAATGCTCAACAAGTGAAATGCAAGTAAAAATTATGTTGTAAAATGAAAGAAAAAACTTATCATTTGTGCTGTTGCTATGGATTATCTCCTTCAAGGTAATTGCTCTAAATATGACTAGACTTTTGAGAAGCTTGAAGTTGTGGTTTATAGTTTTAAAGAACTTGAAATTTTGGCTAGGGTTTTTAAGATCATAGTAAGTGAAGGTTTTAATGAACTTGGAATTGTAGTTAGGGATTTAGGATTGTGGTGATGAATTTGTGATAAATATTTTAGAAGATTCTGGTGATAAAAGTGCCCAATTGTGGTGACGAGCTAGAAATGAGTTAGGCATGGAAGGAGGAAGAAATGGAGAGAGAGAGAGAGAGAGAGAGAGAGAGAGAGAGAGGGGGGGCTTGTGGCCCTAAAGTAACTCATCCCACCTAAGAGTCACGATTAAGCGATACACTTTGTGGCAATTAGACGGGATAATGCACAATCAAGGAACATGGAAAGTAGAATTATAAAGTTTAGTATCTGCTAAAAAAAAAGGGGACGATTGGGTAAATGAGAAAATAAAATAAATCTGGTCCATTCACTGCGGAGAGAGTTGAATTGATGCCGAAGAAATACACACTCTCGAGAGCAATGTGAGTGAACCAGCATAAGATTACATTCAGTTAGATGAGGAAAGAGAGACAGAGAGTGAAAAGTAAAGGTATAAAAAGGGGGGCCTGTGGCCCTAAAGTAACTCATCCCACCTAAGAGTCATGATTATGCGATACACTTTGTGGCGGTTAGACGGGATAAGACACAATCAAGAAACATGAAAAGTAGAATTGTAAAATTTAGTATATGCTAAAAAAAAAAGGACAATTAGGTGAATGAGAAAATAAAATAAATCTGGTTCATCCACCACAGAGACGGTTGAATTGATGTCGAAGAAATACACACTCCCGAGAGCATTCGACTGAACCGGCATATAAGGCTACACGACAGAAATACCCGTGTCCGCTGGTTCTCCCTGATATTTGTTTTACGGATGCAATTCCGTTTCTTAGACAGCCGGTTTCCACAAAAAAAAGGTTGAAACATTGCTATCGGATATTTTTGTACCGTGTTTCCCGTGAACCAAACAACAAAATTTGGTAGGACCCGCTCACCATTCATCTCCTATCCCCCCCAACCATTCTCCACGCGCCACGTCATCACCAGCTCCAACCGGCCTTTTCCCCTGGCTCCAACTTTGCTTCACTACGCCGGCGGACCACACAAAAGTCTCCGTGTCCCCCCCCCCACATTTGTCCCATCTCAAACCCACTTGATCTACCCAACCAAGCCCCTCATCAGCGCGCCCCTTCCAAAGCGAACGCCAACGATCCAACGGCCCAGAATCTGTCACGGTTCCACATACACGGCTTCTGTTTCTCCTGTCACCTCGCCCTCGAAGTACTACAACAGATGCCCTCCCTCTCTCTTCACCATTTTTTCTCACTCTTCTCTCTGCAAGCAAGTGCCTTTCACTCCGCCTATTTTCTCTCTCTAAACAGTTTGCTGCATTCTTCGCTAATTGCTGTGTTACATGTTAGGGAATTTGTTGTTAGATTGTGTTGTTGGTGGTTAAATTGGATTTAGTGACGATTTTTCTGAACCTTTTCTCGGTGCTGCTCGATGATTTCTATGGCTCTATTAGTGAAAGGCTAGGGTTTTTAGCTTCTTCGATATGGATGATCTGTGGCAGGGGAAATGTGGATCGAATTTGCAGCCGCTAACGATGTCGTTGGCTTCATCGTCCAAGTTTCAGTTACACCCGCAGGAGTCTCGGAATCAGGTCAATTTTTTTTTGTGTGTGTTGGCGTGCTAGAGAGAGAGAGCTCAAATGCGTGCTTTTCTTTTGTTATATGGCGAAATTGCAAACGTGCCAGAGACGTGGTGGTTTATTGTAAGTGCGAGAGGAATTATCGCAATAATACAATAGCTGACTTGTGCTTGATGTGTAGAGCTGACCTGTGTTTGACTTGTCTTGACTTTTTGGGATTTTGCATAACATAATTTGAACATCTAATTATTCCCTTGAACTGAACTAGTAATAAGTACCGGCATGTTAAACGAGTGCAACAACAATGAGTAGTGTCAAATTTTAGGCGTTCAACAAAATTTACAAAAAGAATGAAACGTAGGGAGTATTTGGTATTATTTAACTACCCGTTCTTGTTAATGTGGCTACTAGTGGTCTGTATTTTGCCTTATAAGCATGCCAATAGACGTGCTGTAAAATTTGGAGAAAACCGGAGTTGCGAGCAAGCGAGTGAGAGATTTTCTTTGGTGTGATTTTCGCAAATTTTTCCTATTTTCTGATTATGTTTTCTCTATAATGTTTCGTACTAACTGATTATATAAAACTTGGCTTTAAAGCTATTCCTGTTTGGGACATTTGCACTGGCAAATTGAGCGAAGCTTATGAGCGAAACTTAGTGTCGCATTCAAAAGTTTGTTTTCTCAGTACATGTAATACCATTTTTGGCTAGGTTGCATTTGGGTGGAAGCTATGCTTATTAGCAGCTTCTAAATGCAGTTCTAGTTTATGAAATGCTGTAGTCAGAATGTGCATGCAGAACTTTACATACGCAAAGATATCTGGAAGATGTGTTGTCAGTGATAAAGGTCCAAAATATTGGTTGACATTTCCCCCAAAAGCTTCCTATATAGAAAATGAAGAATTTGGAATCAAGGAGCATTAGTGCAGTAGTGCCTTGGGGGTTATCAGATATCAGATATGTGAATAATAAGTGTATCCAAGCACAATGTTGTCTTATTCACCATAGAGCACACTACGCTTTTTGAATCTATTCAACAATGTGACCAATTATAGACATCTTTGAACTTGTTTGCAATCGGCTCGAAGTACCAGCAGAAATAACTGCTGGAGTTTAAACAAAAATATAGATATGGGAAAGGTGATTACCACAAATGGTTTAAACTATACAGAAATAATATTAGCCCCCTAGTACACCGCTCTACTTGGAATAAGCTTGACCTTTTAATTGGGTGACATGAGTCAGATTTAAGATACAAATATCATAAAGAAAACGTGTTTAAGCTGGCATCAGAAGTGGTTCTTCCAGGAGTTCATTTTTCGTGCCACAATGTTTCTTATAGAATGGCCTGGCCAACCAGGAACTTCATGGGGCAAATGAGATTTTAATTCTAGTTAAGGTGTGTCAAGAGGCCCACTGCAATGGGTGTATTAGTTGCGTGAAGGCATGTGAGCCCAATAGTTGAGCTGGTTTTCTCAGCTCATGTCACAACCAGAAGTCCCTATCCATTGATTTTTAGAATGTAAGGGGCTCTCCTAGTCGATAGAATGGGAGTTTCAATGGCCATATGGAAAAATTCCAGTCTTACATGGTTCAAGCAAGAGACTGGAATGATTATAGTAAGGTTTGCAGTGGAAGAGTGAGGAGGATTCTGGTTGTGGTGATGATTTTGCTGTTGCAGGGTCTGGTATGGCATGTGACTTGTGGTGTGAACATTGTAAAGTCAACTTTTGTTTTGTGGGCTCTTACACTTTGGCGCGAATGTCAGTGGATCAGTGCGTCTTATATGTCTCTGCGGCAAAATTATTAGGGAAATATAGATGATAAAGATGACTCATTGTCTCCATCTGTGCCTTCTAAGGTAGATCGTTAGCAGAGAGCCAGCCTGATTTTATAGGCCTGGGAGTTTCTAAATCAAGGTTGAAATCAGACATGGTGAGACTTTGTTGTAGTTAGTCATGGCTCCAAAGTGTAGTTTCTCACGAGGTTGTACAAAGACATTTGCCAGAATGCTGACATTGCTCGACTTTTTCTAATGATGTTCGGTTCCCCCATAGGATGGGTGGGTGCCTTTCCCTAGGAAGAGAGAGGAAAAACTAGTTTAACTTTTTTCATGGCTTATTGTTCTGATTCTTGTGATTGTGTTTGAGTTCATTCATAAATCCTTTCCTGGCATGAAAATGACATGGTTGGAGATGGAAGTGAAATCTTAGTTCATAATATTATAAAGAAAAGCATGAGAAGTGAAAATAATCAGACAATGTGGGCACTCCTAAATATCCTCTTACTTTCAGGTATAGCATGAGATACAGAGTATTACCTTTCGTCTTATCATTATTGTTATTTTTGCCTGTATTTGAGAATATGTTCATGCGTCATTTAAGCCGGCTTTCTTATGTTGGGCAAAAGAAATTTGAAAAATTTTCTTCTCTACATAGGTGTTGGATGCCGGTTATCAATTTTATCCAATGTTTATGCAAGGACCAAGTCCATCAGTCAATGAAATGTCGTTAGGACCTACTTTTCCCTGTACCTCAAATATAAGTTCATACAACCCTAGCCATGCTGAGCCGGGAGGTTCACTTTTATCTCTCCTTTCTGGACCACCATCAGTACTGCAATTTGACTTGGAACGATTGTCTTATCCAAGGCCATATATCAGCACCAATAACAGTCCCATCAGTTATAGCAGTGCTATAGTTAGTGCTGCTGGACATGAAGTTTCTTGTGCTCCTACTCCGCTGTTATCACCAAATCCTGACAAAGGAAACCTAGATATTGGCTTTCATCACCGTCCAGTTTTTGCATCCAAGGCAGTGGAAAATGCATTTTGTGGTACAGCTTCTTGTCTGCATGATTTTCGTCAGGCTCGAAACATCAATCTTCAGATACCCATTCATCAGAGCTTTTCTGACAACAATTATGTAAATGGACTCCATTCTCGCAAGGGGGAGTGGCTAGCTGGCCCTAGCCCTGCTCAGGTTGTGAAACATCATAGAACGAATATTCAGACAACAAACAAAGTTGTTCTAGAAACAAACTCTTCTGGTCCTCGCCAGTCGTCTCCTTTTACAAGTGGTTCCCCTCGTGTGTACTGTTTGGGTGCAAGTGAGTAGTCACCATTCCTGCTTTTAGTTTGGTCATTTTTCTGGTTGCATCACTTATATCTTAAGTTCTAATAATGATCTTTGATGATACTGAAAGGCGGGGATTTACTTCTCAGCAATACTGGCCTTCTGGGTGTTGTTTGTTCATGCCACAGTTTGCATATGTCCATCTCCAAGTTTTCTGAGGTAATTATTAGAGATTACCTTTCTTATTTCATGAAAATTTTGGTGTTCAGATTACATTCTACCATGTGAAGTACCATCATGTCTTAAAATTGTGTGCACATGCGTCCTTTTTATTGGATAGGTGGATTCGTGCTGCTTTGCAATCTGTTTTAACTGCAATTGCTTTGCAGCATTCAGGTTTACGAGATGTTAACCCCGGCATTGGTATTCATATGGACAGTGGTGAGACCATAGCTCAGTGGCGAAAGGTCTACTTCCATAAGTTTGGGGTAAGGTGTACATGAGGTGTTTTATTCCCTTTTCATAAAAGATGTCTCAGATTCTCAACCTCTATCAAAGAAGGGACACCCAATCTTTATTCTCTATGTTCCTCTGGTGCGCGTAAGTGGTCAAGTGTCGGGTTTATGCAAATCATTTATCTCAATCCGAAGGGAACAGGCTGCTACTATTGCTATAAACTAAACTTCTTTGTTTTCTTCTTCTGAAATTGTGTTTTATGTAACATAAAGCATCTTTGATGCGTCCATGCAACAAAAGAGATATGTCTGGGCTCTGGAGTGCTTCATGCATCATAACAAACTAATTTTGCTTTCTGTAAGTGCTTGCTTGGTGGATATCAAGTGGGTGGTCTTGGACCCTTCTCATCCTTACCAGGTGTGGCAACTCTCGGTACAAAGCCATTATGCAATAAGTACTGCTTATGTTACGACCTTTGCATTATTTGTCTCGTTAGAGCCAATGTTGCTTTTTTCTTTCTTTGATCTGATGCGAGCGGAGTTGTCAATATCTGTCCATATTGCCGAACAATCATAGAGATGTATAACTGGTGTTTAGTGCATCACAATTTATATCGGATATATCACATATCACAATAGTTAACTCTTTATTACCCGATATCAGAGGTATATATAATTGCGTCTTTCTTTTCCAATGGCAAGGATTCCCAATCTTTGCGATGTGTGGCCCAAATTTCATCACACAATATCTACACAGCAATCTTGGGTTTGTTCATTTACCATATTATCCTGTGTGCTTTTGTTTATTGGTTAATAAGATTCTGTATACTTTTTTCAAAATTTTATAAGCTAATTATACTTCAAATTTGTATAGAATTTCTTGAACAGTATCTGAAGATTGGTGCAATAGTCGTATCATCATCATACCATAGAAGTTGCAGATATCGGTGAATAATTGCCACTTTTATTTCTGAAAAAAGCGTAAATTTTATTTTGCTAATTTATTTTTTTTAAGAATTCCATTAACCATTTTTGTGACACTGGCAGATATGTTACAGTTGCATAATACTTTTAAGAATGTTGAAGATTCTACGTCTTATCGGTGTGTTCTGAGCCACCAAATGTTGATGATATTCTCATGCTTTAGATTAGAGTTCCAGAAGATCATAGCGGATGGGACTGGCCTGAAGGATTCTCAGCAGCTGCTGCTTCAGTGACGTGCAGTGTGACAGTGCCAAAGATGTCCCGAATTTCTGAAGTGTCTAACTTTTCTGGCCCTGCTGGATTATCGCTAGCTTCTGGACAGGCACGGAACAACATCGTGTGTTCCAACAACACTTATACAGATCTGAGGTCAGCTAATGAGGTCCTACATAATGAAAAGCAGAGGAATGCTGCTGATAGTTGGAATTTTCTCAATGGCTTTGTTGGCACTTCAGACAACTATGTGAATACTTTGGCAAATAAGCAGATTGTGGAATGCCCTATGTCGGAGTGTTCAACAATGTCAAAGTTAGTTGGTTTAAGGGGCCCAGATAATGATTCTCAGTCCATTTCTACTTACATTGGCTCCATCTCGAAGAGTGGAAATTCATATGTTTCCCTCTCAACTTTGCAGAACCTAAAAACTCCTTCTAAGGATTCTGATATCTTTAGATATAACAATATGAAGAACGGTGATATTTTTGATGGAGCTACGATTTCCTCCAATATTGAGTTGAGACTTGGCCAACCATCTCAACAGAGTCATACGTTGGGAAATTCGAACCTTCCCGCCTTTGGATCTCATCTCATTGGTATACACGATCATGCTCAGAAATCACTAGTACCAGAGCAGTCAATTTATAACAGTACGTTTAAGAATCGTTCTCTAAGCTAATTTTGTGTAATTGTGACGAGTTATAGAATTGTTCCTCCTCCTCCCTCAACCCCCACCTTCTTTTACCGGTATTTGAGTTATTTTCCCGGATTTCCTTTGCAGCAGGAAACATGGATGGCAGACAGCATTTTCCGTTCACTGCTGATACAGCTAAATCAGTTATAAGAAGAGAACGAAGCCAGTTGAACCTTGTGAACCATGCCTCTGGAGTCGCTGGTGCAGCAGATGCTTATCGAACAGAAGAAGTCAAAGCTGATTTGGCTAGGGGTTCACTAATTTCAATGCTATATTCGTACTTAGAAAGTCCCCCTCAAGGAGAAGATCCTTCAAAAGCTACTAATAATGCGGTCAATAAAGGTCAATTTATTCGTGGAAATCCACTTTGTGAATCTCATACTGGCAAGAGTGACTGGAAAGATTCTCCATGGGATAAAGGCAATAGAACAAAAATTCGTTATAATTCTAATGAGTTGGGAATTCACAAACATGTGGATAAAGGTAAAGAAGTGGGCTGTGCTACTGATGGGACATCGTTTGGAACTGTGTCGAACTTAGGTTATCCTTATAACCACAATGGAAATTTGAGCTCTTCTAGGGCATTCGCCAGTGAAGCTGACCGTTACACTTCCCCAGCAGTACATGACAAGAGCTCTTATCCATGCCAACTGTCTAACATGATAACTAATGCATCTGATGTCAGGGAACCCTTAAACTATTTGGGGAAGACTTCTTGCGTTGCATGCAGGGGCCATCTTGATCAGAGTGTGCCAGGACCTATCAATTCGCCCATTGATTCTGGACCAATTTTGTCCTCAAATGCAGTTTCAATGGGAATATCCTCTACAATTTCAGTCGCTCCAAATTTAACCCCGTCAATGTTGAATAAAGATGGCACGGGAGCAACTCCGTATATGCATGGAAGTCTGAGAATGTTTGCATTACGGGATATGTTGGAGATACCTAATCAAGACTGTGCCAGTGCTTCCTTTGGAAGAAACCAAGAAAAAAACATACTTAATAATTCCTGTGATGTAAATTCTAAGAACCGTATTGTCTCAAAACCGCAGAACTCTGGTGTTAGTTACTTGATGGGTGAGAATAATGAAAAATTAGCCCCTGTAGCAGGTACTAGCTTGCTTGCAATGGGATGAAAATGTTATGCAATTTCTGTTCTCTTGAATGCCTGTCATAGAAATTTGACGAGATATTGATGCCCATCTAGATTTGAGCAAATGGCGCGATTATTCAACAAATCCACAAGGAATACTATTGCCTACCCCAAACACTACAACTCGGTGGGAAGTTTCTCGTGATCCTCCTCTAAACAAGCAGCCTTTTCTAAGGTGACGTCGGATGACTATCTTGTTTTAATTGTTCTTCATTCTTTTTTCAAGTTATTTTGGGTGTTGATTCATGTCTTTTCTTTGACATGTTGGTTAGCGTATTCAGGTTATGTGGTCTAATCTGATCTTGTATATTGCTTTTGGAAGAAGTTTCAGTTGCATCAGCAGCATTCACTTTATATAGGTTGACTGTTATGAATCATGGAATTTGCAATAGTAGGTTAATGTTAAGTAGGAGAGGAGGCATATACATATTCGTCTAGAATCAGATAAGGGAAGCTGGATGTATGAGTTTGTCCATTAACTGAAGGGAGGATACTAGCATCACTTATTTCTAACTGCCATCCCATAATTATTGTTTGCTATTCCTTTTTTGGCTGTCCCACATATATTGCCCGCTTTCCAGACCCAAGAGAATTTTTTCTCCTTATTGCCCCTTTGGTTATTAGTCTCTCTCTCTCTTCATTTTTCCTTCCACTGCACACAGTCTACTCATTCTCTCTTTTATCTCTCCACTCACCTTCCTCTTCTCTTTCCTCCTGTGCAATTCACTCAGTCGATCCCATCCATACTCCCCTTCTCAGTCACTCTTTTCCTCTACTAGTGCTTCTCTTTTCAGTCTTATTCCATTGATATCACAGTGCAAGCTTTGCCTGTCGATTTGAATTCCAAGTGAAGAGCGATATAAAGAACCATTACTACTGATCCAAGCACCTAAGATTACTACCTAAATTTATGAGTGTGTGATCTGATGGCGGTTTAGGCGGCCAAGATGTGACGATCGGCATTAATGGTTTTAAGTTATTTGATTTATATCTGGGTCTCTCTTCTGGTCGTATTTGGTGGGGGCGGCGTGGTCTGCTAGTTGCAGTAGCTAGGATCAATTCCATTTCCGGACCTCTGCAGCTTGATTGGGTGGAATTGGCGGTGTGGGAAGACAGTGAGGATGGTGGGACTCGTGGCGATCGGCTGAAATGGGTGACAATCAAGGAAATTAATTTTCCGGTCAAAAGTTCAGATTTGATACGACTCATATTCAATTGATTTATGGGTTTTGATTTAATGATGGCTCTATTTGAAGATGATGATGGTTTCAAGTGAGCTTTGACAGTGACTAACGGTTTCATTGTCTCTGCAATAACCCACCACCTAGGCGGTTGCCTAAGCGGCTTGCCAAACGACTAGGCGGGCTAGTTCAAACTTTCAAACCCACATGTTAGACTGTTTGAGCACCGAAACAGACGTCTAGGCATATGCCTAGGTGAGAGAGTCTGAACAAATCGAGCTGGTGAACGAATGACAGGCAAAAGACAAAGGCTGGGACAACGACTAGGCAAGAAACTTCATCAGCTTGCTTTTTCTTCCTTTTGGTTGGATCAGCTTTTGGTGAAGCAGAGTATACACAGAGTTAAAAGAAAAAACTTTAGATGCATATTTATATTTTTAGGTAGGTATGTATATGCGAGAAGAAGAAAGGAACAAAATGTCTAATTGGAGAGAGAAGATGAAGGTACAACTGGAGAGAAAACATTATTTCATTACTGAAGGTAGAGGTGGAGATGTCCAACAAATTGACCAGCTTAATGCAAGTCAAACGTGAGATGTGATTTTGGGAGGGAAGGAGTTCTACATATCACCTTGGATCGCTATATCAGGAACAGGAGAAAAGGTTCCTTTCTTGTTGACGATCATATTTCTGTTATATGCTTAGGTGGTTCTGCTATACACATATGTTACAGAAAGTCTGTCCTTTTTATCTCTTAGTTTTTTCGCAATGGTCTTTATCAATGTCTTTTTTCCTGGGTGAAGAATAACAAATATCAACTTTGACTGGATGGGACTTAGTCAATGAGGCTGAGATCGGTGATGTCAACAGCTACCGTGACTTCCAATGGCTAAAAGTGCCCTCTTCGAAGATGACACTGGTGTTCCAAATCTGTTTAATGGACTTTCTTATCAGAAAAACTACACTTCTCCAGCTAACTTTCTAAAATATCACCGATAGTTCTGCCAGTTCGTTTCCATACTTTGCTGTTAACTTCTTTGCTTCAACTAAGGTTTTGTCTAATCAGAAGGTTCCTTCAGGTCTATCGAAGGCTGATCATGGCTTTTTTAGTGCCTAATTTTCTCACTTCTTTCTAGTGGACGCAAGAGGAAAGGGGATCATATTCATATGATGAAGCGCTATCAACCTAGTAATCTAACTGGGAGATTCTTGTGGGCATGGGGGCAAGAGATAGAATCAAACAAACAAATAACAAGAACGAAAGGCAAATTCCATAGACAGCTGAATCCCAGTTGCAAGAAGATAGGGGTTTTGATGGTGGTTTCAAGTCCTGACAATATGCATGTTTCTATAATCTCACCTTGTTGACTTAAAGTTCGCAGGATGTGTCTATAATGCCCGTTTGATTGGGTTTACATATTTCTATGTGTGCACGCATGCACTTCTATGCTTTACAATTAACCAGATGTCTGCACTTACCGGTTTTCAAATCTCAGACTTGGCAGAGCTGATAGCAACTTTACTCCAGCACATGAGCAAGGAAAATGCTGTCAGAGAGTGCCATATGCGTATCGTCTGGACAATGGGAGCTGTGCTGTTCATACACATTGTTTAGGCGGAAAGTGTGATTTTAAAGGAAAAACCTCCTTTGGTGCTTCAAGAGAACAAAAAGCAGCCATTGCAGGCAGAACGTCTATGCTACTTGCTTCGAGATTTGATGAAGATTACACTTTGTCAAAGGTGAGAGAGATTTCTATAGGTCAAAGTGGAGAGCTAAATAGGGAGCCATTTAAGAAGGTCGAATGTCATGCTTTTCAGTGGAGAGATGTGCCAACCAAGGTTACAGGAACGTTTAATATGCCATGTAAAGACCAACTGACCAGTTTGTTGGATGACCAGGGAAATGCTGACGACCAATATGCTGCTACTTCTACTGCTAAAAGCTTTAACGGAGATGCTCTAGATGCCGAGTCCTTGAAGGAGCAGGAAATGTCTAATGTTTCTTCTGGATGTTCTGCCCCTGCTATTACTCAGGCATCAGTTAAAGTCAGTAATGAGGATTCATGTACTGTAGATGTGCAGGATGGTAGATTTCTTAACAATATTATTGTGGATGAGGGGTCTGGGATTGACAAATGCTGGTCATCTGATAATGCGTCTGACAGTGAAAGAAGCGAGTTCCATGGTTTTGCTCGTTCGATTGATGAAGGGTCTTCTAAGGCATTTTCTAATCTAACATCTGGCGGCCTCATTGACGAGATTAGGCTCAGGGACTCATTAAGATTGAAGAGAGGACGGAATCAAAGCCATCCTGGGTTCAACATTCATGAAAACACGAAGCAAAAGCAAAACCTTGAGAGAGGCTTTAAAACCCAAAAGAAAAGAAAAGCGATGTTTCCTGCCTCTGGTTTTTCTGCAGACAATGATGAATTTGCTGAATGTAGTGCCAGTGCTGAGCGGCACTCCCATTCCTCAAGAAATATACAGATGTCTCTTCGACCTGATCTAGGAAAATCTCATAATTGTGCTTGTTCTGTCGGACGCACTTCCAAGCAAAAAAGGTGTTCATTGTCTTTTTCCAAAACCATCTATAGCAAAAGTGATCTGCATACGCTTCATCGTAGCGAAGTGGATGGAGTTGATTGTGAGATGGTTCACGATGATTATCCTGAATTCCCTGAAGCTTCACGTGGAAAAAGGTTCAGGCTGGATCAAGCTGCTCCAACAAATATGTGTTTCCGGATGCAAGAGCCAGATTGTACTGATGTTAAAATATCTGAGAAGTGCAATTCAATGAATTGCATGATAACTTCTTCCTGTTTGCCTATGAGTGTGTGTAAAAGGAAGGCAACGCCTATCGTAGGTGGGAAGTATGGTGTTATTTCGAATGGTGATACATCAAAACCAGCAAAAGTTCTTTCTCTTATGAAAGTTCTTAAAAGAGCCCGAAGATGTACTATCACTGAAAATGAAGAGTCGAAATTAACTTCAGCAAATAAATCAATTTTGAAAAGGGTTATAGGAACCAGTACTCCCTCTGGTAAGTTTAATCAGAAGGAGAAGAGGAAGAGGAAAAGTCAAAATGCCCCATTTAATAGCGGATTGTCCCCTACCAATTCCATGGAAGAGACATTTGTAGAGAGTAACAATAGACACGAAACGTGTATTTTGGAGAAGGAAATAGATGAAGGGCATGGAAAAAAGTATGGTATTCCAGATACTTGTCCCTATACCCGGTTGAAGCTAAAGAGCGTGGAGGTTCTGAAGCGTACCCCTTATGCGCTAACAAAAAGAGGTATATGTACAAGGCATTAACTTCTCTTCACATGTTATGAAAATACATTTCTCTGGTCAGCCTGGGCATACTGATTGATGGCCTTCGCTGGAAACAATAAACATAGATACATAATTGCTGAACTATCAGTTGCTTCCAGACCTTAAGCTGTTAAACTGTGGGACAAACAATATATATTATACTCTAAAACTTCTCTTTCATGAATGTGACCCGCACTCACACGTGGAGAGACAAATCTTAGTTGCAGGAAACTCCTAATAAGGTGACGTTTCTCTCTACTCGCTTTTGCGATCCCAAGTTAGGAGTTCCATGGGATCTCGTCCCAAGCTAATATGAGAACTCGATCCCGTTAGCTGGATAGAGATGCATGAAACACGTGAGAGAATACCTGAAAATCAAGCCATTTTCAACTCAATTCCTTGTTTCTCTCCTCCTCAATTCCTTAAAGCTTCCTTGTCTGTTGTTGCTGGCTATGTAAACTATACTCAACAAATGATAATACTCTTTACCAATTTATTTATTCAAGCCGCTCCCAACCTTAGATTCTTCTTGGTGCTTACGCTCTCCCGCCCCCGCTTTGTGCAACTAAGAGACAAACCATGGTGCCCTAGGTGAAAAAAGATAACAAGCCACGTATATAATGAAGATCCAAATGAAAGAGGGAATCCTTTAGAGAACAACCTTGTGGATAAAACAGATTGTAAACTGGATTGGATTGAAGCTCTTATCCTGTAGGTTTGGGTTTCCTAATGTTTGTGCACCTTGATTTACTCTCTATCTTTAAGTGGAGGTCGCTATCCTAGAGCTATTTTATGATTAGTTTGATCCCTAATCTGAGAACTCTAGGTTGTAGAGCAGTTGGTTATCTAAGAAAACTATACATGGAACTTTTAACTCTGTAGTCCTAAGTTCAGTGCCCAGCTGGTGCTGTAAGAGCCAGTGTAGCACAATAAGAAAGATCTCGTGTATAGAGTGCCACAAGAGCTTTTATATTCTCCAGATATTTTGTGATGTTTGATTATGTTTTGGTTTTGTTCTTAAAATATTCCCAGTGTTGGATAATGGAGATTTATCTGAAAACACCAAAAAAGAGGGGGGAAAAATAGAAATGAAGAAAATCAAAATGTCACGGTTCAGTGATTTCTTGTCTCAATCTATAACCTATTTCGAAGTCTTGTTATACTTCTCAGCTAGTTTGCTTGATCCGCTCTTCTTGCCGATTCTCATTTATCCAGAACCAAAGTAAATTGAGTGCCCGATCTACCTTAATCTTTTCTTTTTGAACGCAACTTTACGCTGAAACTGCCGATGCTTGAGGTAATCCACCAAGGGAAGCAATTCTCTTCAGAGTTGGGCAATTGGGGTAGTGATGCATACATCAAACCTCTATCATCTTTCAAATAGTTTTTGCCCGGGTAATGATGAGTACTCAACCTTGTTAAATTCTTATTTTCTGTTCACAAAATTCTGTATAGGAGTGTGTTTTCAACATGCAATTCGTTCATACCAAAGTATGACAGATCTCAATATCCCTAATTAACCAGTTTCGAGGAAAGTCATATCTTCATTATCGCAGTGCCTTGTCCAAGCAGTGCCCGAAGATGTCGTTCCTATGTTTACCTGGGTGAAATAGTCCCCTAGGCAGCAGATTTGCTACACAGAATATTCGAAGGGTCTGGCTTCCTTGCAGAATTATCTTCCTCTGTGTGAGTGCGTATGTGTGTATTTGTTCTTTTTCTGTTGCTTTTTTATGTTGTTTTGAACTACTCATGCTGAAAGAAATTGCTATCTTTCCAACTACATTTCCTCTCGCTTCTAACAGCTATCTTGATTGCATAAAATCTTGGGTATAGTTCTATTTCCTTGGCCCTGCAGTATTTTTCTTGTTACTGAATTTCTATCATTAGGGAAGGATACCACTTGTTCAGAGTTTGCTGCTATGAAAAACCCTGGTTGTGTACTGCAAAAGAAGTCCGGGGGAACCTGCCAAAGTGTGCTGAAGAAAGTAAAAGTCGTGGTAGTGAATCATATAATGGTAACAGGTAAGAAATCTTTTTGAAGTCTTTCTATGACAGAAGAAGTTCGATATTTTTAGGATCTATGACTTCAGTTATTTAACTACGAAAAGGAATGCTCATCATGGGCAATGTTCAGACTTGAGAAGCCCAGGTGCCAGCCGTTTTTGGACCTTGATGCATTTTGTTGCGTTTGTGGAAGTTCAAATGAAGATGAAGTTAACTGTTTGCTGGAGTGTAATCAATGCCTTATTCGGGTATATGCTACTCTAGCAATGATTAAATGTGTTTCTTCCTTACTTCTCCTATCAAGATGCAGCAGAACTGATCAGCTAATGATAAGCAGGTGCATCAGGCTTGCTATGGCGTTTCCAAGGTGCCCACAGTTCATTGGTATTGCAGACCGTGCAGGACAAGTTCCAAAGACACTGTAAGAACTACAATCATCTGTTTCGTTCATCGACTTGTTATATTGCCTAGGGTTATTTGTCACAGTACTCTAGTGGTCAAGCTAGCCAGGTTTTGCAGAAAAGAACATGCTACCATGTTTCACAGAGATATGATGTAATGCCATCTGTAATATATTTCCAGTGCATCTAGTTGGAAAGGAATAGAAAAGAAAAATAAAATGAACAAAAAAAACGTAGAAAAAGTCAATAGAGAAGAAATGAAGCTATTATCCAATTTGATCCCTCTTAATTTTTAGTGTCCTAACCGAGCTTTCACCACGGCACCAGTTGTCCCTCTAAATTTCTTTCTAGATATCCCAAGTTCCTAATTTTTTATTAGTGTTGTCCTAATTTTTAGTGTTGTCCCTTGTAATTTCTTTCTAGATATCTCAAGTGGATTCCATCATAAATAGTAAGAATATAAATCAAGTGGTTTCACTCTGCTCTTTCTGGAAGATCTCATCCTGGTTTCTTTTTGTCCCTATCTTGTGCTTTTGGGTCACCCTAGGGTTTATGTTGCTTCTGCTGGTTGCTAATGCTTTTAGTTTGGGGCTTTTTCGGATGTAGGTCTGTGTGCTTTGTGGCTATGGAGGTGGAGCCATGACTCAGGCTCTCCGAAGTAACAACATTGTGAAAACCCTTCTGAAAGCTTGGGATTTTGAAGAAGAGCGTGAGATGCCGATTGCTCCTGCTGACACTCTGGACAAGCAGTTGAACATGATGACTTTTTCAGGGTCTGAATTTCTAGGCAATTCACTTCCTACTATCAAACCTGCACACATCAAGTCAAATTCAGTAGCTGTGTGGAAATTGGATCTACAGCTGTTGGACTCTGCGAAAGGTTCATCTTTTGGCGCCAACAACTCGACGGTGCATAACAGCATAACGGCAGGAATATTTGACTCCACTGTTAAGCAGTGGGTTCATATGGTTTGTGGACTTTGGACACCCGGAACACGATGCCCAAACGTTGACACGATGAGTGCTTTTGATGTATCTGGTGTTTCTTGCCCTAAAGTAAACATGGTAAGGATAGATAGATGAATGTTAAGAGGCAAACGGAGAAACTCCGTATTTATAATAATAACTCAGTTGTCAACTTCAAGAGCGAAATCCCAAAGTACCTTCCTGGTTTCTAGTTTTCAACTTTTTCTTTATGATACAAATGCGAGAAATTGAATATAGGAACTTAGCTTCTTAAATTGGACTGATGTAGTGTATAACTGTCGCTGTTGCATAATTAGTTTATTTATTTTGTCAGGTCTGTTCAATGTGCAATCGGCCCGGTGGTGCTTGCATACAGTGCCGAGCTGCAAACTGCTCTGTTCTGTTTCATCCTTGGTGTGCCCATCGGAAGGTTTGACTTCTCTGGAAGCTAAAAATCCTTGTTTATATGAATAACCGCAGACCAACTAGATCAACGTTTGTTTTCTCTGCTGTTTTCATTCGGTTAGTCGTTTCCTCATCAATTTCTCACTCTGAAGTGCTGTCTGTCCTTCCCTTGGTTATGTTTATGAGCTATACACTAATGAATAGCTAAAAATTATACACTTTGTGCAAATGCTTATGAAGAGGGGTGGGGTGGACACTACTCTTCCTGTATCCTCATCAGGGAAGTCTCTGTACTTTGTTGCAAGAATTAAATTTTTGACTGGTTGTGTTCTATTCTTGCTTGTAGATAAAGCCGATGATACTAGGTTTCGGATTTTCTTCATGCCATTCTTATCAATTGTTATTCTTCCCATTTAGATAGCCTTAACCAACTAATGAATACTTACGGAACTTTTGTGAAGGATTGCTGACATGTATTAGTCAAGGTGGCAATTTGGGCGGTTTGGGCATTCTTAGTGCGGTTATATTGGTATATCAAGTTGGTTTAGTTGGGCGTTGACCCAATTAATCTAACAATAATATCGGCTTCATCGTGTGTTAATAGGGAAACAATTCAACCCAATTAGTTCGAAAACGGGGGGGGGGGCCCAGAAGAACAAGATAGTCTTCCGCACACGCACAAACAAATTCTCACTCGAACACACTATAATCACATAAATGTGACATCCACTCTTCTAGGTTATGATATGTATATATCATAGCTAGCGACAAGGCTTTCGTGGGGGAGAGATTCATCCTTAAGGTCTTGACCCAAAAAAAAATATATATATGTGGCTTTATAAAATGTCCAGGTAGGAATCTTTTTTAATTTTCAAACGATTTTGCGGTAATCAGATCTGACAAGACACAGCAGGGAGAGACTAAATGGGGTGTGCCGCAGTGCTGAAATTCTTGAAGTTCACATAGAAGAGTTGGAAAGACCATCTAGAGGGAAGCTGGTTAAGTGAAATGGGTTAGGAACTTTAGGGTTAGCGTAGTTAATGGGAGTTAAATGGCTGCCCGCTACCAACCATTTAAAACATTAATTTGGCATTTCATCACTGACCCAATCAAGCCTACTAATCAAGTGGGTGGTTTGGCGGCTTATCCATGATGGTGTTTGTGGGGGTTATGACCCGACTTGCCACCTCTATGTATAAGCCATGCTGTGTCTTAAGAGAGATATTTCTGAAAATCACCCCTCTAGTCTTGAGGGATATATTCAATAATGTGGACGAGTTTTAACCCTCCTCCTCAAAGGGTACTTTTGGCAAGTTGGAAATTTGCAACTTAGAAAGATTCTATTTTCGAACATCCCTTAAAGGGAAAGACTGAGGAACTATGAATCTTGTAGGTTTCTTTTCACTTATGTTCGGTAAAGCGTTGATTTTGGTTGATCTCATATTCAAGTCAGTGTGAAGTAGAAGCTGCAAACAAGGATTTTTCTCCAGACCAATATATGATGTTTAATTTCCCCGAACAAATACTGTCCCAGAAAAAATGATCACAATTGACTTTCACTCAAATTAAGAAATTTGGTCAAGTATTATGTTTATCCTATTATGCCCAAAATGTCATTCGCCCTATTTATCATATCATTTCTTGTCCTTTACTTGGCCACCGTATCTTTCTCCTCCATGATATGCCGTTCTCGGTTTCTCTACAAATCACACCTGAGATTCCTTCTTTTTTTTTTTGAAATTGAAATGGACACCTGAGATTCTAAACTTTCACTATCTGTTCATGGTTTATGATAATGAACTTAATGATGCACTTTATTGGTTGAAAGTCAATTACGAAAGTTGAATCTTCCACCTAAATCAGCCAGCAGTCCTTGTTCAGTTTCTACTCTTCCTTTTTTAATCTCCATTCGGATCATTCTCTGTATTAATGTGAACACCCATTCTCCAGCTCTCTCTCTCTCTCTCTCTCTCTCTCTCTCTCCCTCCCTCCCTCTCCCGCTCCCTCTCCCTCTCTCCTCTCTTTCCCTCCCCCCGTCTCTCTCCCCCTCACCCTCACCTCCCCCTCTCCCTCTCTCAAATTAGCTTTCGCCTTGCCACAGCTAGACTCCTGCCGAATTGATTAGTCATTTCCACATAACAGCAACTCCATGTAGTAGCCCACCTAGGCGGTAAGTACAGTCGCCTCAAACCACCACTGGCAATTATCACCCCCAGTCAACCACTGAATATTTTTTTATAGTCATGACGAACATTAAATCAAATTGTTAAATCAGTTGTACACTTTAAGATCTTCCACAACCATTAAACTCGGATCTGAAGCTAGAAATCAAATTTATTGACTTTTCTCATCTTTAAGTTAGAGGAGGAGGTCGAGAGGGGTTGGCTGTCAAATGGAGGCGGTGGCGGTGATCGAGGGCGCTCAGATATGTTACGTTGACTCTTCAAAATACGTGAAGTACCTGTGTCGGACACTCGACACTTGGACATGGGTTTGTGATATGTGTCCGACAAATCTCACCGGATATGGTACTACGAATATTATCTTATAATAATGTTTCTTTTAATTCGTTTGGCTTTGAGATGCGTCACTGAAAACACCATCTACCTTAAAAATAACTAAAAACTAACAATAAAGTTGAATATTTTGCAGTGTCCCAAGTCTTGTGTTTTAAAAATTAGATGGGAGACGGATCCAACACTTGGTCATGTATCCTACCCGGATGCTCGTACTGAGTCCATGTAACATAGACAGTTTAGTGGTGATTGATCTATGTGGCTGTGGCTGTGGTTGAGAGAGATCGAGAGGGAGGGAGGGTCTGTCATTAATTGTGGTTTACAGTTTTCTTTTTTTTTTTTTTTTGGTTGGGGGGGTGGGGAGACCAGAGTCTGAGCACAATATTTTTTGGGACAGCCCAAAAAGGAAATACGATCAATTATTTTGGGATGGAGGAAGTAGTATATTGAGGTGGCACTTGGCCTGAATCAAGATATTCTCAAGAGCCCCTTATGTAGTATGTAGGTTAACATCCGTTCTTGCTTTGGACAAAGAAAAATTGCTATTTATAGAAGTAAATTGAGTATTCCAACATTAAGATGTCCTATTTCTCTTGGTGGACTGATCAATAATGAGATTCATTGGTTTCAGGGCCTTCTGCAAAGTGAGGTTGAAGGTTTTGATGATGAGTGTGTTGGTTTTTATGGAAGATGTGATTTTCATGCAACACACCACCAGTGCAATTCTGATGCTAATCCGTGTAACACCAAACCTGATCATCCTGGAGAAGAGGAATTAACTTGCGCTCGGACTGAGGTTTGGTGTTTATTGAATATGTTTCTGATTCATTGAGATTCTAGGTTGTGAAATCTTCTTATTCTTGTAATTCTTCATTGACTTCCCATTCAGGGTTACAAGGGTCGCAAACGAGAAGGTTTTCGGCATAATATTCCTCCACAATCTGATGGCACTGGTGGATGCCTTGTTTCACAAGAGCAGTTAAATGCATGGCTTCATATTCATGGGCAAAAGTTATGCACCAAAGGGCTTCCAAAGCTGCCAGCTTTAGAGGTTGAATACGATTGTCGGGTATGTTAATATTATGTTTATCGAGCTTTAGTTATTGAATGTAATTAAAGAATGTAGCGATTGTAATTACTTTTTGTTGGGGGGACGCTCCAATTGGCTTAGTACTGCTTATCTCATTGTTTGGCTTTTTCTGTCAATTGCAGAAAGAATATGCTCGCTATAAGCAGTCAAAAGGCTGGAAACATTTGGTAGTATACAAGTCGGGCATCCATGCGCTTGGTCTATACACGTCTCGGTTCATTCCCCGCGGTGCTATGGTTTGATTTCTTCATCCTATAAGATGCAAAACTGTCTTCCTGACCATAACAAACCTAATCATTTTCCCCCACCCCTAACTTCTTCTAGGTGGTTGAGTATGTCGGTGAAATTGTGGGGCTCCGTGTGTCTGATAAAAGAGAAAATGAGTATCAGTCTGGACAAAAGTTGCAGTACAAGAGTGCTTGCTATTTCTTTAAGATTGATAAGGAGCACATTATAGATGCCACCCGCAAAGGCGGAATTGCTCGATTTGTTAATCATTCATGCATGGCAAGTTTTTCTCCAACTAGCAATTTCAACTTTGTTTCCTAGAAATTTAGCTTTTTGATGTATGCTGCAGTTTTATGGTCTCTGGATTTATATGTCATTGCATTAACTTTCTATTTTTTGCTGCTTGGACTCACCTTTGTTTTCTTTGTTGTCAATTATTATGACCAGCCAAACTGCGTTGCAAAAGTGATCACTGTGAGGAATGAAAAGAAGGTAATGCTCTAGTTACTAAAATACTTGAAATCCTTTTTTAATGGTTGTCAGTCTTTTGCTCCAGAAGGAAGAATTGGTTCTCAAGCTTGGCCTTGCAACTTTCTTGTTGACTAAACCTATTTTATTTCTTTTCATGGAGACAATGAGAACTAATTTTCTCATACACGTGATAACAAGGCATTAGCACTTTTATTTCTGGAGTATGGCATTTAATATTAAATAACCTTAGATCTTTTATTGTCGGAATACGGAAAATAGACTCTTATTCCTATGGTTGGTGATCACCCAAACCAGTTATTTGTCCACATCAGAATGGTCAGTTTATGAAAAATTGCGTACAGTTCCCCTCCTCAACCCTCCAATTTAAGTCAACTACAAAGGTTTATAATTCTAAAAGTTTCAGGGATAAAAAGGTTATCCTTTTTTCTTAAAATGCATCAACTTGTTTTCTTGACTTCAGTCTGAAAAATTTGCATATATTTTATGAAGGACTATTATATCTGTGCATGCAGGTTGTGTTTTTCGCTGAGAGAGATGTATATCCTGGAGAAGAGATTACGTACGATTACCATTTTAACCACGAGGATGAAGGTGAAAAAATTCCATGTTCTTGTAATTCCAAGAATTGCAGGCGTTCTTTAAACTAAGAAGCGGCGGTAATATGTTGTTTGTAAATGGAATGGCCATTTTGCTGCACAAAAGTAAATGCAATCTGTATCAATTTTGGCTTCTACGGAGGGCTGAATGTGCTGGTTTGTAAATAGACATTTCGCC